>JABMDO010000376.1:0-31426 GCA_014851415.1 Cnaphalocrocis medinalis
CTTCTAAATTCAAAATTAAAGCTGAGTCTCCTTTTTGTGTCCTTTATATTTTGTGCTTCAGTGACCGACCAAAAAATTTTGAAATTCTCGGGCGAGTTGTCACAGCCCGCGCAGCGCAGGCGCTTGGCGTCATTCGATTATCGACTGTCAATATTCGGTAACAAGGCTTGATTGGCAAACGCCTACGAATTTTTCATTTCACCAATTTCATCTGCAATAATCCACGCGGCCACGTCCGACCCGTTTGTATTTGCTTGCTCGACTGTAGGTGTTGTTTTGTCTCGTTGTCGTTTTGTGTCGTTGTCGTTTTGGCGCCAGGAACGCCCGGAAAACGACACAATCAACTCTGTACGGTTTAAGCAAATAAAGTTGGGCATTTTTTTGCCTGTTAGTGGCTGTTATAGTTTGGTTTGATTTGTTCCATTTTTGGAGAACATTTTTAGTGAGTTATCGTTTAAATAAACAAGCACTAACTAGTGGGTCAGATTACAGACAGCTGCAACACACAGCATTTTTTTATATGATAGGTGGGAATCTGACCCACTAGTTAGTGCTTGTTTATTTAAACGATAACTCGGGTAACGAGCAGTCGGATAATAGTTCCATCGTCTTACCACGTTAATATTTTTGTAGTTATATAAGTACTAGCGGCCGCCCGCGACTTCGTCCGCGTGGAAAAGTACTTTTTACCCCCCTTTCAACCCCTTACAACCCACTTTTCGCAATAAAAGTAGCCTATGTCCTTTCTCAGGGTCTAGATTATCTGTATACCAAATTTCATTAAAATCCGTTGAGTAGTTTTGTAAAAGAGTACAGTAAAAGAGACAGACAGACAGACAGACAGAGTTACTTTCGCATTTATAATATTAGTATGGATGTTAATGCTTTGTTATTTCTCTTGAGCTTCGGAATACTAATACCACGATTATTTATCTTTTTGAGCATTTATTTATGCAATATATATCGAGGCTTACCTACTGATGTACCCAATTAGCAATAAATCAATCACTTTGGACATAGGAAAATCCTGGAAAAATTGCAATACAATTTGTTTGCAGATATTTTTTGCATGTTTATCCCAAAAACGTTTATGATGTATGGCCATAAAATAAAAAACCGGCCAAGTGCGAGTCGGGCTCGCGCACAAAGGGTTCCGTAGCAGCAAATATAATAAACTTAACCAAAATTACAGTTAAATCAACCTATCTCAAAAACTATAAGAGATACTTTGATCAAACCAAAAATCGTTGAAAGAGTTAATTAGCATGCATCACCTCTATTTTTTTTAGAATTTTATACCCCGTAGTTATAAAAATAGAGGGGGGGGGGACATACTTTTTACGACTTTGAGAGCTGATATCTCAAAAACCGTTCACTTAAGAAAAATGTTTTTTAGAAAACTTTATATCATTTTAAAAGACCTTTCCATTGATACCCCCACGGGTATGTACATCGAAAAAAAAAATTCATCCCTCAGTTACATGTATGGGGGGCCCCACCCCCAATTCTTTTTTTTACTATTTAGTGTCATATTTTTGTAGCGGTTCATACAACACATATTCCCATCAAATTTCATCACTGTAGTAGTTATAGTTTCCGAGTAAATCGGCTGTGACAGACGGACAGACGGACAGACGGACAGACGGACAGACGGACAGACGGACAGACGGACATGACGAAACTATAAGGGTTCCGTTTTTGCCATTTTGGCTACGGAACCCTAATAATTACACAGAGGGGTGGCTCAGGCTGACCTTAAAGTCGAAGAGTTCAGCAGTATATCGTGTAACGTGTCTTCAAGAAACGAGCCTATACCTTCCTAAAGGGCCGGCAACGCATCCGCACTCCTTCTGGTGTAGCTGATGTCTATGGGCGGCGGTGTTCACTTACCATCAGGTGACCTGCTTGCTCGTTTGCCTTCCTATACTATAAAAAAAAGTGTCTCTCCCAAACATTTGTCTGTCTTCCACGATATTAAGATCACTGTAAGCGTGCATGCAAGTTTATCACAATCCTTACTAATATTATAAATGCAAAAGTAACTCCGTCTGTCTGCCTGTTACTCTTTCACGCCAAAACTAGGTACCTACTTAACGGATTTGAATGAAATTTTGTATGCAAATGGTCTAGACCCTGAAAAAGAACATAGACTACTTTTTATTGCGAAAGGGGGGTGGGGAAGAAATCGCAAGTAACAGTTAGTGTAAAATATTTATACACACGACGACTGCCTGCCATTCTGGGTATAATTATTTTGCCGCCGCCCATAGACACCTACAACGCCAACAAGTGCGCTGCCAACCTTTTAAACACGTTCCCTCAATCAAATCAGGATCAAAACCAGGACCTCAAGCGCGGCCGTTGCTTTAAAGTGCGACCCACTACCCACTGCACCACGGAGGCAGTCGTTTCAAGTTGTATAGTTAGAGAGAGATATATAGAATAGAAGATAGATGTCTTCAATTATAAATAGAATGAAAATTGAAGATAGAAAACCCAATAAAAGCCATATTTTTCATCCCAGCACAAGTTAAATTGTTTCGTTTTATGCCAGCAGTACAAAAACACATGGGGATTCTTTACTAGTTGCCATGCGGATGTCAGCTCGGGCGCGAAGTCCCGCAATATTAAAAAAGTTTGTATTTTAACCGCGCGGCATGCAAAGCAAGTGAGGCGTAGGCTTCTGGCATTGTGACACAGTCGCAGAGAGCTGAGTAAATTGCAGTAAGGTAGGATGCGGTGATGTTATGACGTAGGCACAAAGACTTGAATACTCCACCGGTAAGAGCAAAGATCTTATTTCGACTTCGCTGGCTCGGCCACCTCGAGAAAATGGGAAAAGTGCAGCAAATAAAGCCTACCCCGGACGGCGAAATGATCGAAAGACAGCTGGTTGTCCAAGGTACCGCTAGAGAGATGAAGTTAAGACAGATTTGCACGGACTCCAAGCTGATGACTGACAGGAGGAGGCGCAGGACCGACCTTGGAGGTTTGTATTATCGGAGGCCAAGGCTAACTGTCGCTGTGCTAGACTAATTAGTTAGTTTTTAGTTTTTTAAATCTCAAGTTAAATCTTATTTGATGGCAAATGCCTATTATACAATTGAAGAATACCTAAATGACAAGAATTTGTGGAAATGATAAACTGTTCACCTACACAGTGTTATGTATTATGAAATTTAAATTTTATTTCATTCTTTAAAAAAATTATGATAACAGTTTTGAAAAGATTAAGTTCTACTGAGTTTCTTGCTGATTCTTCTCGGTACAAATTGACCTTCCGAATCAGCAGTAGATTATAAAATTTGACATTCACAAATGTTCTGTAAAGGACTTAAATTGAATAAAGAGATTTTGATTTGATTTGATTTGTTTAGTGTTTGATATATTTTTGTATCTTTGCGCATACGTCGCCCAAGGCTTAGCTTAAAAATCAGCGCTGCGCTTTTTACCCGACTACGGCAAAGCAAAAGGAGGGTTATGATTTTGACAGGCTATGTATGTATGTATGTATGTATGTATGTATGTTCATCTGTTTCCACGTAACTTCTAAACTACTTAACAGAATTCGACATATGGCATATCATTATGAGCGTCTTAACTGTCCGCTGGTTATAGGCTATATGAAATTTGACAAAATCTAATGTGGCGCCCTCTAGCGGACAAAACATACAGAGTAAAAAAATGAAGTTATGATATGCCGTGTTTGGTATCATTTGAAAGCGCTTGAATTGTACATTTTGAATATATATGTGGGAGAAAGTTTATTTTGTTGTGTTTATCTTTTACGTTTTTGTTAATTTCACTTTGTATAATGGCAACATTAAAAAAGAATAAGTCAGTCTGTCAAACGAGGAAAAACTGTAAGAAGCTTATCAGATTCAATAAAATCCCAGACGTTAATAATTCGTCCATTCTTTTCTTCAACGATCCCACAACTATTTTGGGGGCTCGTCCGGGATCCAGAGAAGTATCAGCGTGGAAGAATTATCCCGATTTACGAAGAAATCAAACAACAAAAATCGGCATGTCATTTCATTACTAAACTGTCACCTACGCTCATAGAGCCACCGTTCCGAATGCTTCGGGACGTTGTTGCTGGCACCCGGTTAATAGAGACGACATGAAAACGAATGCTACGGGACGTTGTTTGTGACGTCAATATTTTTTATTATTTACGAAGTACCTATGTAGAAGACTAAGATTATTTCAAGACGTAACTATGATTAACGGACTTTACGACTAAAGATTATTGATATGAAGATGCTTATTGAATAATCTTAAGATGATGTGAAGATTAATTAAGACTCTAAAGAAGAAGTGAAGAAGTTCTTTATATTTGAAGATTAACATTATATTTGAAGATTAACATTTTAAGATGCCGCCGAAGAAAGATACCTGCAAAGAGGGAGAAGAGCGCGAATCTCGTGAAACACCATCCATCTCGTTTGGAGATGTGGAGAAGTCGATGACGTCATTTAGTGGTGACGTCAATTGAGTACGTTATTGATGGCATCCAGGATAGTGAATCCAATAAATCTATTTTGTATGGAGCGACCAACCTGAAAGAATTTCGGAAGAAATTAGATATTTATAAAAGTATTAAGGAGAAGATTCAGACTCGACCTAGTACATCTACTATCCCATATGCAAGAAACAATAGAGTGAAACGATGTTTTAAATGCGGTGACTTAGATCATGAATCCCCAGCATGTACTAAGGGAATTAAGTGCTTCAAATGTAACGAATTTGGCCACAAAGGAACTGAATGTAATAAAGGTAGAAAGACATTAAATATCGAAAAGCATGAAGATAGAATAAAAATTGATAAAGAAGACAAAGATTCAAAGACTCCATATAAGAAGATAAAGATAAATAATATTGAAATGAAAGCATTACTTGATACTGGAAGTGATGTTAATTTGATTAAGTGGTCGGAAGTTCGAAAATTTATAACAGATAATGACAGCTATGAAAAAGATACATCAATACATCTAACTGGAATTGGTGGGCAAGAACTTCGTACTAAGGGATTCTTGAAAACTAAGATTAAAATTGATGACTACTATGCTGATATTGAATTCCACGTGGTACACGACAATGCTATACCGGTAAATGTTATACTTGGAAATCCTATCCTTAAAGATTTTGAAATCAATTTCACGGCTGATGGTATTTATCTCGAAAAGATTACTCACCTGACGCTGCTGGCAGAAGAGAAGAATACTATTTGTGATGAACCTTACCTTGAAAACAAAAGACATTGCAAAGAAGATTATTAAAGCTTAGTTGAAGAATATAACCCGATGATCAAAAGAAAGAAAGTAATGTTAAGATGAAAATAATACTTACCGATGAAGATCCGATCCATCAAAGTCCGCGTCGCTTGTCACCCTCTGGAACAGAAAGTTGTCGATGAACAAATAGAGGAATGGCTGGAACAAAAGATAATACGACCTAGTAAATCAGATTATGCAAGCCCCTACAGTACTAGCGAAAAAGAAAATGGTTCATATAGACTATGCATAGATTACAGAAAGCTGAACAGAAAATTGTGAAAGACAGATTTCCACTACCTCCTTATAGAAGACCAGATTGACAGACTAACAGGTGCAAAAGTGTTACGACCTGGATTTAAAAAAACGGATTTATGCACGTAAAGGTACATGAAGAAAGCAGAAAGTATACATCCTTCGTAACACCGCGAGGACAATACGAATTTATGCGGATGCCGTTTGGTCTTTGTACGGCGCCATCGGTATTCCAAAGATATATCAATCACATCTTCCAAGACCTTATTTCTGATGGTACTGTCTTGGCCTACTTAGATGATTTAATTTTGCCGGCTGAATCAGAGGAAGAAGGATTACAGAAATTGATAAAAGTATTCCAAAGATCTAGGGATTATGGGCTCTTATTTAACTGGGAAAATGTCACTTTATGAAGAGAGAAATAGAATATTTAGGATATATAATAACGAACAATGAGCTGCGCCCATCCAAAGAAAAGATTCATGCTGTATCTAAATTTAAAACACCTCAAAACATCAAGTCTTTACAATCATTTTTAGGACTAACTGGATATTTTCGAAAATTCATTAAAAATTATTCTATTATTGCAAGACCGCTAACCAATTTACTCAAGAAAGATGCCGAATTCAATTTTTGTGAAGAATGCGAGATGGCTTTTAAGAGACTAAAAGAAATATTGTGTAGCTCACCCGTGTTACGAATATATGATCCAGAGCTGGCAACAGAAGTGCATACAGACGCCAGTGCAGAAGGTTATGGAGCTGTTCTATTACAGAAAAATCCTGCAGATAACCAGTTGCATCCAATTTATTATATGAGCAAAAAGACGACACCTGCTGAGAGAAAATATCATAGCTATTACTTGGAAATATTAGCGATTGCTGAAGCTGTCAAGAAGTTCCGTGTGTACCTGTTAGGCATACGTTTTAAAATTGTAACGGATTGCTCTGCTCTTACTAAAACCCTACAAAAGAAAGACTTACCTCCACGTGTCGCTCGCTGGGCACTGCTTCTGGAAGAGTATGATTATGAAATAGAACACAGAGCAGGATCAAGACTTAAACACGCTGACGCATTAAGTCGAAATCCTGTCTGCATGATACTTACCGAGGCTGCCGTTCGCCTGAAGAGAGCACAGGATGAAGACTCCCATATTAGCCTGTTAAAGAAAATATTAGAGAAAGAACCTTATCAAGACTATGTCATGGAAAGAGAGATACTGTGTAAAGAGAAAGATGGTACGAGACTTATAGTAGTTCCTAAGAAGATGCAAAACGAAATAATAAGAAAAAAGCATTGTTATGGACATTTTGGAGTTAGAAAGACTGAAGAACTTGTCAACAGAGAATACTACATTGAAAATTTAAAAGATAAGATCAAGAAAGTCATAGAAAATTGCGTAGAATGTATTTTGATTTCACAAAAGAGAGGGAAAAAAGAAGGGTACTTACATCCGCTTGATAAGGGTGATACCCCGTTGTCGACGTATCATATTGACCATCTTGGTCCATTGACTTCTACTAATAAGAACTACAAGTATATTTTCACGATAGTTGATGGCTTTACAAAGTTCACTTGGATCTACCCTACCAAATCCTTGTCTACAAATGAAACATTAGATAAGTTGAAGATACAACAACAAACCTTTGGTTCTCCTCAAAGAATTATCTCCGATCGTAACGCTGCCTTTACCTCTAAAGACTTCTCAGACTATTGTGAAAGTGAAGGAATAACCCATTACACGATTACTACAGGACAGCCGCGCGGAAACGGGCAAGTGGAAAGAATCCATCATATCATAATAAATGTCTTAAGTAAATTAAGCGCTGATGATCCGACGAAATGGTATAAACATGTTTCCGGAGTGCAACGTTGTATTAATAGTACATGGCAAAGAAGTATTGGAATGACTCCGTTTGAGTTGCTTTTAGGAATAAAGATGAAAGACGGTAATGAAGAAATTCTGAAAATGATAGAAGAAGAAGAAATCGAGAGTTATAACGAGCATAGAAATGAATTAAGAACTAAGGCAAAAGAGGCTATACAAAAGGTTCAAGAAGAGAATATAAAGAATTATAACCGGAAGAGGCAAAAGGCTACCGAGTACAACGTTGGAGACTTAGTTGCCATTAAACGAACACAATTTACTCAAGGGAGTAAATTATATCCTAAGTATTTAGGACCTTATGCGGTCACAGCCAAAAAGCACCATGAAAGGTATGCTGTTAAGAAAGTTGGCGATAGTGAAGGGCCCATTAATACCACAACTTCAGCTGATTTGATGAAGCCGTGGTCCGGCGTAGGTATAGATGGAAGTTCATCTGAGACAGATGAATAATCAGGACGGCCGTGTGGGAGAAAGTTTATTTTGTTGTGTTTATCTTTTACGTTTTTGTTAATTTCACTTTGTATAATGGCAACATTAAAAAAGAATAAGTCAGTCTGTCAAACGAGGAAAAACTGTAAGAAGCTTATCAGATTCAATAAAATCCCAGACGTTAATAATTCGTCCATTCTTTTCTTCAACGATCCCACATATATATATATTACTAGCACTTGGACACCAAAATAGTACAAATAAAAAAAAGTAAGAAAACTAAAACCCAACTACGACAAAAAACGACGCTGAAAAAGTATAAAACAAGCCTTCGTTGTCAATTTACAATAATTCGTACATAAAGGCGTAGTCACACGTTCATAATACCTACCTACCTACCGTAGCACTTTGACAACGTGTGACTACGCATTTATGTACGAATTATTGTAAATTGACAACGAAGGCTTGTTTTATACTTTTTCAGCGTCGTTTTTTGTCGTAGTTGGGTTTTAGTTTTCTTACTTTTTTTTTGGATATAGATTATTTATCAACGCCATGACGTAGGTACTGTTTATTATTTTCTTACCAATTAATGCATCTCATCTCATCTTATCTTACAACTTAAATCATCATCATCATTTCAGCCAATAAACGTCCATTGTTGGACAGTGGCCTCTTCCCAAGTTTTCCACACAGATCGGTCCTGTGCCAGCATCGTATCGCATCCAAGGGACTCACGCGACCTACACTAGATCGTCGGTCCACCTGGCGGGGGGCCTCTACTCAAGGACCTTTCCACCCACCCACGGCCGTCTGTTCTCCTCGCAATGTGCCCTGCCCACTCACTGAAATAAGAAGGAGTAATACCGTAACACTGGTAGTTTATTTTTTCTTTCAGTTGTTTCAAGTAGCTCATTGCTTCACTGCAACCTCTCCTCCCGGCCGCAGCTGACTGGGTGCACCGCCGCATCTGCATAAATCTCTGCCGAATATCTTTGCATAATATTTAGCCGCTCTCTGTGGCAAGGTGTCTGTCGCCACATTGACTCTGGGACGAAAAATTACTTGTTGCTAAAATGATATTGTAGAGTCATTGTACTCATTCCACAATCATGACTTTTCACTTCAGATGGTATATTTAGGTTGTTTCATTAAGCAATGGTTGTGGGTTCATATCAGAGGTCCCACTATTGGCTGGCAAAATGCAATGGCCCTTGACCCAAGAGGGCCCCGGGCCCAAGAAACCGAGAGCTTAGAAATAACCTAACATTTTTACAAAGTTTGTACCTACCTAAGCCAAAGTGAAGAGTTTACCACAGGGCGGTGTAGTCAACTAGTCATGTCACCACCGGCCCGTACCTCTGAATTTATCAAAATTGTAAGCAGTTCGGAGTTGGGTCCCAACAAACAGAGAAACGAGAACTTAACCCACTAGCTGGTCAACATCACGGGAAACTAAGCGAGATTATGAGCCAAGGTAAGAAAAGAAACACGTTAACTCTCCTGGGCCTGATGCTTTTGGGCAGCGAATCAGATGACATATTTCGTTATTTGTAAGCTAGAGCGCCTGAAGGTCCGCTTGCATAAGCAAGCAAGGGCATAAGCCCGCCAACGTAAAGGGAAACCCTAAGCTTAGTACATACAAAGTACATAATATAGAACAAAAAAAAGTCCGTTCAGTAGTTCCAATTTTGGCTACACGTGTGACGTCAGATCCGCATCATAGCGAACTGTGGTAGCTGAACAGCCCCCGGGGTTGTTATTGACAGATTATTCTGTGCAAGCGAAATTCCCGAATTGTAACCGCAAACGAAAATATATCTTTGTCAAAATGCGTAAAATGTTTTTGTTGCGGGAAATGTTTTGGTTAATTGACGTTTTGCGTGAAAATAAACAAAACAAATATATTTTACTAGGATGGAAGTACGAATGAATTGTATCTTTATTTGTTATGAACTTTATTATAATTATTTTCTGTTTTTATGTAGGTATAGGGAGCAGACGAGCAGGCGAATCACCTGATGGTAAGCAATTTCCGCCGCCCATGGACAGGTGTCCATGGGTAGTTGCAGGTGCAACACTAGTGGAGTCACAAGTGCGCTGCCAACCTTTTATCCCCTTCCCCCCAGGTGGGCCTCCGATACCCTCACTCGGCGAAACAGCACAATGGCTGCTTCACGCCGGTCTTCTATGAGGCGAATCACTCCGATCGAGCCGGCCCATTCATGCTGATGCGTGGCTCTCCCACGTAAACAATTGCTTACAGGGACACATTCAATATTGTAGGTCTGATATCACCGAGATAACAAAGGTCGCTGATGTGTTGCCGCCCTTTCATTATTGTATTATGTATGTATTTCTTAATTAATGAATTATTTCTTTTTCCCGAGGAAACCACTCCCCTCTAGTGTCGGACACCTCGTCCATCAGAGGGGGAACCAAAATCAGACTAAAAGCTTTAGGCGAGGAATGAGGGTACCTATTCTTAATGCGAATATTTCGTGAAAGCGTTTACGACTGTCTTTAGATTCACTACATCGAGCGTGAAAAATTCAAGTTACTCAAACGTAAGACGTAAACTTAAGGCTTAGTTGGAATATTTTGTTGGCTATTTTCATGGGGAATTAATGACATTTAACAATTGGATCCATGAGTATCTTTCCGTAATTCCTTTCCTGGTCCAATGGCACATTTGGTCCAGAGCTTCAGGTTCGATTCGAACTTAAGACTTTCCTGCAGTTAAGACGGCGGACGTTCTTATCTACTGGGCTACCCTGAGTCAATTAGTATTGTCACACTGTCTGGTATTCGCCCGTCCAGCGTTTTCTAATAGAAATAGAAATAGAAATAGAAATAGAAATATTCTTTATTCAATTTAAGTCCTTATAGAACATTTATGAATGTCAAATATTATGTAAGCTACCGCTGATTCGGAAAGTCGATTTCTACCGAGAAGAATCAGCAAGAAACTCAGTAGTCACTCTTTTCAAATTATGATCAGTATTACAATTTTCATTCTGATAATAAAAATATTATTAAGATTACAATAACAGTATGATGTGTACAATGCTTTATATCGTTTAGATAATCGTCAAAGTAAAATTATAAAATCAGATTATACATTTAATAGAATAGGCGAGGAGATTAACATGTCCAGGAATCCTTATCATCTAAATAATCTTCTACATTATAGTAGCCTTTCTGCATTAAACAGTTTTTAATATGAAATTTAAATTCATGCAATGGTAAGTCAATTACTCTTTGTGGTAACTTATTAAACATTTTTATACTAAATCCCACAAATGAGTTCTAATTAATGAAAATTCCATTTTAAACTAGCTAACCCGGTGAACTCCGTATGTCATTTTTCTTATCTTTCAAACCTTCCCTGGGCTGCCACGATCATAAATAGCCAAATCAGTCCAGCCGTTCTCGAGTTGTAAGCAGACTAGCAAACAGCATTTCATATTGTTTTATACAGATTTAACGGTGTTATTTAAATGGTTCAATTCCAAACAATTCAATAAACGTTTTTACACAAACAACGAGTTGTAAAACAAACGGGTTGCAATTATGAACGCGGGATGAATACAGTGACGCGGCACTGATTCACTCGAATTTAACAAAAAAAATACTATTTTTACTTTCGTGTAATATTATACACAAAATTTATAAGCCCCTGTATTTTCTGCTTGACCCAAGGGTTGACCGGTAAACGTCAACTACATAGTAAGTATCACAATGTAGGTACTTGTTGTAGTTTTAATTAGACCCGGTTTTATAAATTCTTTGGACCAAAATAGACTAGAAAACTGAAAAGGCAAAAATACTAAGCCTTTATATGTAATTTCAATAACTGAATTCATACAATTATTCAGTCAACCGGAACGACGATGAAATGCTTATGATAAAAGTTGATAAATGTTCTGTATGGACTTATGCTGAATAATAGATATTTCCATTCTATTGTATACTTCCTATTCATATAGGTATAACAGTATACGAATTTCGAGAAAAAGACTGTCTTATGTGCCAATCATATCGATAGATCGATTGCTTATGTTTATTTGATAGAAGGTGGGTACATGAAAATTCAATTGAGTGGGCGCTGTATGTGACCTACTGACAAAATCAACCGCTGTATAACTATCTATTCCAATATTCTATGAAATTATATTCGACATCTATAGCCGGCAATATCCATATTCACAATATGACATCGTAAGTTTAATTGCATAAGTTGTCGAGTTAATCGATTCTAGAGCAATAAAAGGAGAATTTCGGGTGCTAAATGACCGGCAAGATGGAATGGGCTCGCGTCTTGTCACACACAGACAAACAGTTCAGACAACGGATTGACTAACAACGTTTATCGGCGGAGTTACTTAGTAAAGTCTGTTGTGTAAAATATTACCCAATATCACTTTGAATAAACTGTTTCATTTGATACACACAAGGAAGAAATGTACCTACTAAGAATAACTATCCATCTTAAATAATCCGCCATATTGGATTTCATATTACCTTCATACAGTTTATCATGACATTGTCATCAAAACGTACCATTTTCAGCTCAATTGGTTGAAGATATTTGCTTCAAAATTGGGGTGCAAGATTCCATCCAAATAAACATACATTCCATTAGCAGTGAAACGCATTTTGAAGTGATAACACACAGATTTGCTAGCAATAACTAAATAACAATATCAGAGCGCGTGAATCTATCTCAGAGTATTGACAGTTCTAGTGGCTTAGGCACTATGGATGTGTACGCCTAGTGATGTCCAAGGCGATTGATTTTGTCCGGCTAACAATACATCGTAAGTTAAATAAAAAATACGCGAGCGTACTCCTTCTCAAAAGACCGGCAACGCATCAGCGACCTCTTTGATCTCGCAGATGTTCATGGGCAGCGGTGATCACTAACCAGCAGTTGACCCGTTTGCTCGTTTGCCACCTCTAGTATAAAATAAATCAAACAGTGCTCGCCACCCCACCTGCCTGCGCGTCCGTGTTTATAGAAGGGTGGCACTCTATAACTCATCCAGGCTTTTATTGTGCCGGGAAATGGGTCAACTGCCGCGATAGCGAGCTACGGCCGGACGCGAACCCACTACCTTCAAATGCCTTGCTCGTATGTTGACATATATCTAATAACAAAAAGCAAAGTGTGAGGTGGACTCAACCAGGAAGGGATGCGTAGCAGTATCGTTTATTTTTTCAATGAATACTTTTAAGGGGCTATAGCGACGAAACTAGCGCCGCCAACCTATTTACACTGATTGGGCCGACGAATGCTAAAAGTGGCCGTTGTCACAATAATGAACATTATTGATCCTTGTCACGTGTAAAAAAATATTGTTTTGCGTCTTGAACAATCCAATTTACTGGCATCTAAGTTTGCAGAGTTTTACTTTCTTAAAAATATCTTAATGTTATCTCAATCAGAGGATATAGGTTGGCGCTAGTTCCGTTTTTGCCATTTGGCTACGGAACCTTAAAAATATGTATTTTGTATCTACTTACATATGCATTGTTTTTTTTTCAATATTATAGAAAACCTTAAAATACCTAAGGTACATAATATGTAAGTGCAGATATTATTTCTAAGAAAACTGTTTTGTCAAAGTTATTTAAATAACTCATTCGTATCTGGAATGTATTGTATTTTATCACAGTCTTACAAAAATATCGTCTTTACAAGACTCGCGTGACAGTATAAAATTCTGTTTAAACGAGTGCAATAATAAGAGTAAAATAAATAGTTTCACTCGACGCAAAAAATAATAAAATGCTTTTAAAATTTCCATTGCTACGTTTTCCCGTTCGGCAGTAAACCTGTGTTTTTACGATACACACCGAGCTTGGTGAGTCGCGCCGCGGGGCGGGTTTAGTGTTATGGGTGCTCTCGTCTGGCAAACGTGCCAGGATATGCCAGACAGCTGTTAAACAACACGCCATGACATACTAAACATGTGCTCGTATGTTTTACAGAACCGCAGGTTAAAAATGGTACGGAACGGTAAAGAAAAATAATGTGTCTATTTAGGTCCGGTTCCGACACGGCGGAAATCGCGCGGATGCGAACCGCGCAGGTCGAATGACGGTAGGCGCGCGGACTGGCAATCCGCGCGGACAGGTATGAACGAATAATAAGCGCTATTGTAATAAGATCCGCGCTTTCGAAACGCGCAACCTTCACTATATCGTCGGCCAACCTGGTTGGAGGCCTACTACAGCTGCGGTCTCCTAAGTAAGTAACTTTATCGATCTAGTATGTTTCTACACTTGGCAGGTTCAGCAAATAGTTTACTACGCATTCATGAATATAAAGCGTTGTAACTGATGACTCGATGGGATCCATCGGTAAGCTGTCGAAACTTGAAGAGCTTTAATGAAACCGTGAGAAGAAAAATCTCTATAATAGAGTTCAATGCCTCCTCTGCTATTAATCTAACAATCGTAAGTAATGGGCTGTTTAAAAGAATTTGAAGTTCTCTTTTTCGTATTTCCATACGGTGCGGTAGCAAAAATGTTTTACGTTGAATTAGTGTGTTAAATGCGGAAGGTGTAGAGCTAGAGTAGCCCATTAGTATTTTTGCGATTGTTTAAAAAAATATGAATCATATTTTTTTTTACCAAAACTCACAATGAAAGGTCACGGGACGCATAATATAATAGGGGATCCTCTGGATTAGAAATTATATTATGCAACACCAATAGTATGAAAATGTGATGCCCAAAAATTTTATATCGTAGTACAATCGAATAGTTCATATATAATCATAATCATATATTTTCCTTTGTTCCAGGACTAAAATGAGCTGGCTAAACGGTATGTTTGCACACAAATATTTGATATGAATTAATTGATGACACACGAATAAACTTCGTGGAAAACATTAACCTACAAGAATTGACAATATATTAGAGTCTATCATAGAACTTTCTGAGACGCAACTCTGGATTTTTTCCTCTAACCGCTAAAAGTGAAAATGTTAATTTCGCCTTATAATATAAAATTGAACATTCAATGCTGCAAGTTTGATTCAACAGGGAACCGAACGAGGCAAAATAATTCATCTGCAAAGATTGACTCTCGGAATTTAATAAAAGTTTGTCTTGCGGCGCTGTGTCTGCTCTTTATTCACGTCCCGCTACTCTGTGAGGGATTTGTTTTTGTTAGACTCCTATATTTATATGGAAATAAATTAAAAACACATAAAGTAAAGTAAAGTATCAGCCTATATACTATCCCACTGCAGGGAAAAGGCTTCCATCATGGAAATCAAGTTATCGCTACTATGATGGGATTAGTCTTAATCACTACGCTTGCCTAATGCGGATTGGTGATCACAAACCCGAGCTATGTTCGAAAAATTTGAATTATACTTTTTTTATAAAAATACATAATTAAGGATTATTTTGACTACCCTTGTACTTAAATTGTTTGACCGTGACCATCTTCACGAGAGGCAATTTGTAGGACGTTCGTTTTGACCAGGCTACATTTTCAAGGCGCTGTTTTGATCCGCAACTACAGAGTGAGGAAAGACTACACTTATAGAAAGAGGTATTGTATGGAAATGTAGTTATTAAGACCCCTTACGTATGTACTAAACTTAACTATCTTATGGAAATGTACTTAGACATTGACTATGAAGTGTGTTTATGACAATGATTATGACTATACATAGTCACATGTGTGTTTTTGTCCGCGGCGGGTCCTCTCGCTGCATCCCGCTGCGGCGGTCTGCTCAGGATAAAAATCGCAGCTGTTATGATCTTAAATCATGTCGTAAATATTGCCAAGATAGCGGTAAGAAGTGGCTCATTGCCATCAAAAGTCTTAAACAGTTGTCCGAATAACCTTACTGGACATTGGTTTAAAATCAATATCGACAATTTGGGCGAAATGGTGAGAGATTTTGCGAAAAATTACTACCGGTAAATGACATACTTATATTGATGGTAACACGAAATTATGCAATAAATATATTGCAACATTCTGCTTTGCTCCGACCGGCACCATCAGGCGTACCTACCATTTTCATGCTCTTTTATAAAATGAAACGTGCTAAAAACTTAAGATTTCAAGATAGTCTCCCTCCGGGAGCCAATTATTTTTTTTTCCATTCTGTAATGTTTTACTTGTATTCCTTTAGTTTGTTTACAAAATACGCATTTTTTCCTTCTTTTCTTCTTTGGAACTTAGACTTAACATTGTTCGCAATATTTATTATCTTGGACATCACAAAACGGTACAGACGTTACGTTCAGTTATCATTCTGGACTTGTTACCGTGCTTATGTCTGGGACGCAAGTGCTATTTTTGCACTGCGGGGTGGTGACTCAACCTGACGCCATTTGTACCTAACATAAGATAGAATATAATATACAATAGACACTCCAATTACATGTTCTTTCCAGGAATAATTTACAAAGAACGAAATATTATCATATATTATTTATAATATTATTTTCATTTATCAAGTATTACAGTTGTAAAGGAATAATTCCTTAATAATCCGTATAGTTTTTGTGATAAATTAGAACTTGAATTCAATTATGTTTCTTGGAATAATACAATCAAATTTGAAGAATTTACCGAGAAATAAACGCGCACTTTAATTGCTAATTTCTCTTTTACCTATTACTAATTTATTTAAAATACTTTCTAAAGTACCTTTTATATATTCGAGCCAAATTAAATCTTCTTCTTTTCATCGTGTTAGTGGCATTTTTTATGTGAAAAATTTCAGACGAGCAGACTAATCATGTTGATTGTAGCCGCCCAAACACACCTGCAACACCAGTAGTACAAGTGCGCTGCCAACCTTTAACTCCCTTTGTTCCGTCATCGCACTTTCTTAGTAAAAGATTAGTGGTTTTTCAAATTAGGAATTTCAGCGTTCGAAATTTAAATCGTATTTTTAATCGATGTTTCTGTGTTGATGAGTAATGCAGAAACAAAACGCAGCCATTTTTATGGTTTGTCATGCATTCCGTGCTTCCGAGTGTGATATATCGACATTCGGAGGGCAGTTTGAACGTCATCGCTCTGTAAGGACACACCTCATTGCGCGCGCGCCGAAAGGACGCTTACCACATGTCCTGTTGAGAGTGATTGTGCTAATCCTAAAACCAATCGAACTGTGTGTGTACTAAACCCGAACCTAGGAGCTGAGGTGCTTGTGGCTGTCCCGAAGGTGGAATCGTCCATCGTTATCTACTCAAGGTACGTGAGTGCATGATATTGTTGCTGCGTACCTTCTCGATTCAGAACATCGATCTCCCAATAGCAGGCAGGCCATCAGGTCTGACCCTGATGTAGCAGAAAGCCACTGGTCGGTTACTCCTTTGTACTAAAAGGTTTTGTGTGCAGTGCGTATGCTACATTCTTTCTGGTGCCGAAACCCGGGACGGTTTCACCTAACACGTGTTTTTTTACTTTTCCGAATTTCATCATTTTTGCGTGGTATTTCTGGTTAGTTATAACTTTGTAATCGGTAAATCAAATTACCCCTTTATTATCGGTTATTGGTTGCAGAGTTTATCATTAAATCGGAATATTCGTTTGCAAAATTCGTTCGGTATCAGTACCTACATACCTACAGGTTACCTCATATCGATTTAACTACCACCTTCTAGGTTCGTATCGTAAATATCGGCTAAGATTTGTCTTGAATTGCTGTAGGATCAAAATTAAGCAAACAATCAAAACTTATCGGTGTTTAATTTTACCTATCGGCTTACAGTAATTTCATAATTGGCATTAACTTAGATCAATTAACTATCCTAGTACACACATAACATCAATACATCGTTCAACCATCGTAAATTTCTCGGCTCGGAAGTGTAGAACTTTCGAGAACAAAATAGTTTTTTTCTAAAATCGGAGGGTAATTGTGTTTTATTTCGCGGTCCCTCAACCGTCGGATCTCGTATCCAATCGTGCCGGTGACGTAGAAGCGCCCGGTGAACCTATTCTATCATATATCTATAACTAGGTAGGTATACACACGTAATTCAAATAAACACGTAATACCTAATCGTAGAAAACTCAAATTGTAATTTGTGTTTTTCTAAAATCCATACATTAATTAAATTGTTTGGTTACGATCTTAACAGTTTATCGGTAAAAGTGTTTTGTTTCTATTCTCTGCTCTGTACTTACGAAAATTAACCGATTTGTTTGTTATCTATCATTCCCGTGATTCGCGTCCGAGTCACCTCGTGCGCGGTGCGTGCGCTCCGCTGCAGCGGCCGCTCGCTTCCCAGCGTAGGCATAGTTTTTTCTGTATAGCGCAGGTTGATTCCTTTGTAAGGCTAGTGACACACTAGGTAAAATTTTTATTTTACTTAGTTTTTCGTTTTAGTGTTTTTTCAATACTATTAATTCAAAATGTCACCTTTAAGTAAACGTTCAACAAGGAAACCTAGTACTTTGAAGAAGTCTAAATCTAAATCTATAGATATAGAACAGTATACAATGCAGGATTTACCATCGTTACGTCGTAAACGTACTATAGCTTTTAATCGTTTACATAAAGCATTAGAGGTTGGTCAGTTAGCGAAATCTGATTCTTCTCAACTTGACTTATTCTTCTCTTATCACAATACTATTAAACAAATAACTGCAGCTTTTGAAGACGCACATTTTAACATTTTAGAGGTTTTGGACGATTCTAGCGAAGAGGATAACATTATGCAGGAGCAATTCGATAACACTTTTTTACATGATCGAATCAATTCATCGTAGTTTAACTCGAAGTGAAGATGAACAACAATCAAAAGGGTCATCATCATTTAATATTCGGTTACCAAAAATAACGCTTCCCAGCTTTCTGGTAACATCAAGCAATGGCCGGAGTATTTTGATACTTTTAACGCGTTAATTCATAACTCGTCTTCACTAACCGAAACGGAGAAGTTTCACTATTTAGTATCGTCTCTTAGTGGCGAAGCATTATCAGTTGTAAAAGCATTTCCTTTGTCTCATGCACATTACAATGATGCGTATCTGGCTTTATGTGGCAGATATAAAAATAAACGTGATCTTGCTTTTACTTGTTGGCGGGATATTCTAAATATCGAATTCAAATGCAAGGACGCTAGTCTATTTCGAAAATCCCTAGATACTTTCGAAGAGAATCTAAGTATTCTGAAAACAATAAATTTACCGGTTCAGAATTGGGATTTTATTCTGGTTTATCACATCCTATCAAAATTAGATACAGGTATGCGTCGCGACTTTGAAGAAAAACATTCTAGTGTCGAGTTTCCAACTTATCAGCAGTTGAAACTATTCTTACAATCTAAATGTGAAGCTTTAATCCGTGATACACATTTCTCTGATAACAAGATTAAATCGAATAAAACTTTTCAACAAGATTTATTAAACGACCTAGTGTGTCCCACACCTTAGTCGCTGCAAGTAATGTACGGCCTACCACTGATAAATCTAACAACTATAACGAAAAGCAAGCGCCATTTCCTATCACGTGTAGTTATTGTAAGGAGTCACATTCAATAACATCGTGTTCCGATTTTTTAAAGAAATCCGTTGACGACCGTATCAAAATCGCTGAGGATAAAAAATGGTGTTTCAATTGTTTGAGATCGTCTCATCAAATAAAACATTGTAAATCGTTGTTTACGTGTCGTACTTGTAGACGCAAGCATCACTCCTTGCTTCATCGCGACAAACCGAGTGTCTCGCAGTCGAGTGGGTCTTCAGCCCTAGTGTCGAGGTCGCAGTCGCGGTCCACCGTGCTGCTGGCCACCGCGCTGGTGCAGGTGCGCGACGCGCGCGGCGACGCGCACACACTGCGCGCTCTCTTCGACTCCGCGAGTCAAAGCAACTTTATTACGGAAGCGGCCGCAAAGCGTTTGCAATTACAGCCTTCTCAAACTTCGGTTAGCGTTAGCGGGCTCGGTGACACGCTTGCCCCTATCAGTGGGGACGTTACGTGTAGCGTAGGTACAAACGATCAAGTTATTTTCAACTTGAATATGCAAGTAATACCGCGTATTTGTAGTGACCAACCTATTGCTAAATTAAATTCGTCTCGATGGTCACACATCAAATCATTACCGTTAGCAGATCCTAGTTTCGATATTCCCGGACCGGTCGACATGTTGTTCGCTGCTGACGTTTTCGTAGACTCGCTGTTGGGTCAGCAGATTAAGGGTAGCCAAAATCAACCTACTGCTTTTAAATCGTTATTCGGTTGGCTTCTCCTTGGTAAAACGAACTTAACTTCTAATACGGCGTTACTCACTTCGTCGTTGCCGTCTAGTGTCGACACTGACTTAAACTCGTTGATTCAGCGGTTCTGGGAATTAGATAGCGTTCCGAAGGCCTCTTCAATGACGCCAGAGGAACAATTATGCGAACAATCCGTAAAACCATCCGAATCAGCTTGCACAAAACGCACAATTTTAAGTGAACTCGCGCGAATTTTTGATCCACTCGGTTTTTTATCACCAATCACAATTCAAGCGAAATGCTTAATCCAAAAGCTTTGGATACTCGGTGTGAATTGGGATGAAACACCACCTATCGAAGTTGTCCAATCGTGGGCTTTTTATTCTGATCAACTGCCGCAACTCGCTGATCTTCGTATACCGCGCAAGCTGACCTCTCGGGTCGCAAAATCATGCGAACTGCATGGTTTTTGTGACAGCTCCGAAACTGCCTACGGTGCAGTCATCTATTTAAAGTACATTGATGAAAACGGTGATATCCAAGTAACTTTTGTGTGTTCCAAAGCTCGTGTAGCTCCTCTAAAGCGTATTTCATTGCCTCGATTAGAGCTCTGCGCTGCAGTCTTACTGGCTGATTTATACAAATATGTTTGTGATACATATCTCACTCATATTCAAATTGACTCCGTCTTCTTGTGGTCAGATGCCACAATCGTTCTTCATTGGTTATGTTCCCATTCATCGCGCTGGGCTACGTTCGTAGCAAATCGTGTTAGCCACACTCAGGAAATTACTCCTCCGGAATGGTGGTACCATGTCTCTTCGGGAGATAATCCGGCGGACATCTGCTCTCGTGGACTTTTCCCCAGTGAGATACTTAACAATACCCTATGGTGGGCGGGACCGTGTTGGCTTTCGCAGGCGAAGGAGTTTTGGCCATCACAATCGACAACCATATCTCAAGTAGACGAGAGTATCGCGCAAACCGAAACTCGTAAATCTGTCGCTTTGGTAACAGTTGACGGCGCAAATGAGTCAGATCTTTTAATTGAGTTGTCTCATCGTTTTTCATCTTTGACTAAACTTTTAAACGTTTTATCGTATGTTTATCGGTTTATTAATGCTATTCGAAAACGCGTTAATAAAAACAAATGTATCGCTATAACTAATATCGAGCGTCAAGATGCCTTGATGCAAATCGTAAAGCAAGTTCAGAATCGTGCCTTTTCGGAGGAAATATCTAACCTAAACAATAAAAAGCCTGTGATGAAACAGTTTCGTAAGCTCAGTCCATTCGTTGATGATGTCGGTGTCCTCAGGGTGGGCGGGAGACTTTCTTGTTCAGGTTTAGAATATCAGCATAAGCATCCAGCTCTCTTGCCACCTGATCACCCATTAACCACGTTAATTATCGACTACATTCATCGTTCGTATTGTCATCCAGGCATAAACACCACTTATTTCTTGCTCCTGCAGCAATTCTGGGTGATTTCAGCAAAACGTGTAATTCGCCGCGTCCTATCAAAGTGCATTAAATGCTATCGATTGCACCCTCAACCGCTGCAACCTTTCATGAGTGACTTACCGTCGTACCGGGTTAACCAAGTCAAACCTTTCTCTGTCGTAGGCGTAGACTTCGGTGGACCATTTCACATCAAATTAGGTCCTCATCGTGGTGCAAAGATTGATAAAGCATACTTATGCTTGTTTGTCTGCCTCGCTACCAAGGCAGTGCACTTGGAAGTAGTTTCCACACTTTCGTCTGACGGCTTTATCGCTGCACTTCGTCGCTTTGTTGCGCGTCGCGGGCGTTGTAATGTTATCCATGCGGACTGCGGTACGAATTTTGTTGGTGCTAGGAATCAATTCGTTTCTCTTATGGAGAATGCTTCTCATGCGGAGAAGATTGAATTTAAATTCAATCCTCCTTCGGCTCCCCACTTTAAAAAGCAGCTAAAACTCATCTTTATAGGGTTGTAGGCGATCAAGTTCTAACCTTTGAAGAGTTAACAACACTCTTCGTTCAAATTGAAGCGGTTTTGAATTCAAGACCTTTGTGTCCTGTGGGTACTGATCCCAACGATCTGTCCGTGCTGACCCCAGGTCATTTTTTAAAATTAGAGCCATTAACAGCAGTCCCCGATGAGGATCTATCGTCTGTCAATATTAACCGGCTTCATCGGTGGCAGTTGTTACAATCGTTTCATCAGAATTTTTGGTCCAGATGGAAACATGAGTATCTAAATTCTTTAATTCAACGCGCCAAATGGACCAAGGATTCCAAAACCGTTATCCGTAGGCTCTATAGTCATCATCAAAGATGACAATCGCGCTCCGTTACATTGGACCCTTGGTAGGGTACAAGAGCTCCTCCCTGGAGCAGACGGAATTGTTAGAATCGCAATGGTGAAAAACTGCAACCAATAATATCGTACAGCGGCCATTGGTGAAGTTATGCCCTCTACCCATAGAGGACTAGCGTCTCATGGATCAAATCTATGCGTTGTAGGGTAACCATATCGTTCTATATTTAACTTAACTTTAGTTTTTTAGTATCATAACCGTATTTCATCGTATCATAGTTTAGTTTAAGTATAGTTAACCAGAAAATACCATAGCTATTTTGGTGGGCGGGATGTTCCGTCATCGCACTTTCTTAGTAAAAGATTAGTGGTTTTTCAAATTAGGAATTTCAGCGTTCGAAATTTAAATCGTATTTTTAATCGATGTTTCTGTGTTGATGAGTAATGCAGAAACAAAACGCAGCCATTTTTATGGTTTGTCATGCATTCCGTGCTTCCGAGTGTGATATATCGACATTCGGAGGGCAGTTGAACGTCATCGCTCTGTAAGGACACACCTCATTGCGCGCGCGCCGAAAGGACGCTTACCACATGTCCTGTTGAGAGTGATTGTGCTAATCCTAAAACCAATCGAACTGTGTGTGTACTAAACCCGAACCTAGGAGCTGAGGTGCTTGTGGCTGTCCCGAAGGTGGAATCGTCCATCGTTATCTACTCAAGGTACGTGAGTGCATGATATTGTTGCTGCGTACCTTCTCGATTCAGAACATCGATCTCCCAATAGCAGGCAGGCCATCCAGGTCTGACCCTGATGTAGCAGAAAGCCACTGGTCGGTTACTCCTTTGTACTAAAAGGTTTTGTGTGCAGTGCGTATGCTACACCCTTATTCCCCAATTGTACCTCCAGTACTTACCCTTAAGGTCGTCCGTTTCTCCATGTTTCTCATACAACTTGATTAGCAGGAAGACTTACATGCAGAAACTTGATTAATGTCAAAATGTCGTCTAAAAAATTATAATTTGTGTCTAGGTGCGCAAAACGTGTAATCTTTCAAATTTAATAAATAAACAGAATTTAATAAACAAATTCGATTTTAAAAAACGTAGCAATTTGCTAAATCGCTTGAATGTGTGTGTGCAAATTTCTCGTAATAATCGGCGACATCTATTACGAATCTAGTTAGGTAACTCTTAGAAGTTTTTTTTTTTTTTTTTTTTTTTTGGTGACGCCGACTCAGAAGGAGCCGACGTCGGCGCCGGTGGTCGGCGCCGCCTTATGCACACCCGGCCGCTGGGAGACGACCGGGTAGTGTGGGGCTCTCCCCTGGGGTGCGCCCAGGGGCATACCCACTAAAACTCTCCGGGGCAGTTCCTGCACGCTCGTAGTGGGGTGGCTACGTGAACCGCCGACAGGCTCTCTACGCGGCACACCCTCGATGAGCGAGAGGCTCGCCAGCACGGCCTCTTCCCGACACTGGCCTCGGCACTCGAGGCCCTGAGCCGCTCCCACGGCCCACCACTCACCCTCCCCAGAAGCCCCGACGTTGCTGGCGTGCAACGCCAGAACTCCGGAGAGAGGCGACTGCAGGCCCCCCTAACAGACCCCACCCTGCTGGCTGCAGGGCAGAGAAAGAAGAGGGCACCCACAGACTTCCGACACTGCCCCGAAACCTACCCGCGCGAACATCTCCGCTGGATTGCGGAGACGAACGACGGATAGAGAAAGCGGGGACGGCGGGACACAGCCTCATTCCACTGGCTGTGGAACTCGGCACAGACCCACCAACGAAACCCCCACCATGAAGGCGGGGGGAGCGCTCCTAAAAGGGCGCAACAGACATGTTGAGCCTGAACAAATAGGCGCCCGCACACTTTCGTGTGGGACACCGTAGCCTCCATCGGCAAGAGATGGCATGTAAGGTAAAGTGGAGGGGCGCACCTCACCCCCACCCCCCGGCCGGTGAAGACGTGGAAGTCCCCCGGAACAATGGTTCTAATCACCCGCCGGCCGGTTAAGGTAAGCGGATGAAACGGGGGCCCTTAACGGTCCAGCCCCAAATCCAGATGACCGCCGATGAAGAGGCCCAGGTCCAGGCCCAAACAAATCCCAACGCGCTCAAAAGCGCACCACACCACGGAAAACCACTCAAGGGCTCTCCACACTCCAAAGCGCCCAAAAGGCGCAACACCCGGTGGGGCTCACCAAAGGAGCCGCCCAACTGTCGCTGATGCGACCAATGCCGCAGGAGACTGAAACTCCCGCCGCCGCACTAGTGATTTTTTATAGAGGTTTTCTTCCTCGCAGCCCACTCTCAATGAGCGGGCCCCCGGCCTCCTCTCAGTGAGGAGGTTACGGTGTGACCAGTTTTGGTTCGCGCCGGCCGCAGCCGGTACCCCCCCATATCTGTGGGGGCGTTCCCCTATCCACCACCCGGGGGACGCGCCCGATAGCTGGTCTGGAAACAGCCACGGGAACTTCTTAGAAGTGTACTACGTTTGCTTAGCTAAACGAACTGGCTATCGAACAGATGGCGCTGAACTGCAAAAAAAAAAAAAAAATATATATGCATGATATTTTAGTGATTTGTTTATTTATATTCATTTATATTAAAAAAAAAAAAAAATAATAATAATTTATTGTTAAAATAAAATACAAAATTCAAAAAAAAAAAAAAAAAGGTACAAATTATTGGCCGACCCGGGGATCGAACCCCGGACCCCAAACGCTCCGCCTATCCGCTAAAGTAGGTCGTCAACGTCGCAAACGGTCGCCGTTTGCGACGTTGTCACTCTTCTGCGAAAGCGACGTTGCCAATTTCTAGTGCACCAATTTCTTCAACTTGAAATTATTTCGAGATTTTAGTTTGCACCTTCGCTGGGTTGCCAGAAGGTACTTTTCCTTAAATTCTTGGTAAAATTTTGTCTTTAATTTTATTAAATTTATTTTTTTTTCATTTGTTCCATAGCAGAAATAGTGGAGCGAGTGTTAATAGATTATATCGTTTCGGAATATTTCCGTATAAACCATGAAACGAACATGCAATTTACATACGCATCCAGGTGCAAAATGTAATCGATTTACTTTATCTAAGCCGACAGAATACATTATACACCACTTACACTACGAGTAAAAGTAGCGCCATTTGTTCTTGATTTTTTTTATTAGAAAGAACAACATACAAATACCATTAGCTTGGTGGTATTGGCTATCTAAATTCACTGTGAGACTGGGGCCAGAAAACTAGTTTGTATATTTATGTATCTAGTAGGTACCTAGGTAAGTAGTGAGAAAGTATTTTTTTATCTGCGTCTGGGCTTTAGGCTACTACACCTACTTTGGGGGCAAATACAAAATCGTACCTGGCAACTTTGACTCAAACTGGCATCGTCCGAAGTGCGATCCTGTTTACGCTTTACAAAATGTAGCTTAAATAGTACCTACCGATTATTTTCAAAACTTTTCAACTAAAAATTTATACTCACAAGTAATTAAATTCAAAGAAATACCTACTTTATTATTACAAATGATTGGTCAATAATACTAAATATAATTATAATATAATTCTTAGGAATGATAAACCATTTGATGTAACGGAACGTAAAAAATTTTTTTGTGATGACTAGTGTTGTAATGCATCCATTCAACGTTAAAGGAGTTGTCCCAGAATGTATGGAGTCTGGGCGTGGTATACGTACCCTATACCAAAATATAGAGAATTATGTGAAGAATAGTTTTTGACTATCCAATTTCTCTATTGTAGCGTTGTTTTTTGGAAGGAACAATCTATTTTAGCAAAGGATTGCAACACAACAAAATGGTTGTCAATGTTGGTTACCTATTGACTGACATTACGAATTCGATGACATTTGACGTTTGTCTATCTGTCTGACGTTTGACGGAACAAACCACAGACTAAGAAATGAAAACTATCCAAAAACCCTAAAAAACCAAACTGTTTAACGTCACATTGACAGACATTGACATTGACAGTTGCTTTTTTTGTCTTTGGTCACCGTCGTCTCACGCGTCTTGTCATTGGTAAACGTTGAAAAATGGTCATCTTTTTTATTTTATAACCACGAAACTGTGCATTATATGGAATTCATTGTATTTTTCTCGTAATAAGCAATTTTTTCTCCGATTTTTAATTTAGCGTACATAGACCCAACCCATAATGGGACAACTCCTTTGTAAAAAAATATCGATATTCATATCCTTGGTATATTAATTTTATACTTGGTATGATGTACGTGCAATGTTGAAGAAATTGAAATACAAACATGGACATCAGCTGTATTACAGTAGTAATGTAATGTACTCGTAGCTGAATAATAAGAAGAGGATTTATTTATTAAATTATCATGCTACTAGCTTTTAGCCGTTGGTATAGACTGGATGCGTCTTGCCGAAGACAGGGTGAAATGGCGAACATTGGGGGAGGCCTATGTCCAGCAGTGGACTGAGACAGGCTGATGATGATGATGATGATGACTAGCTTTTGCCTGCGGCTTCGCTCGCGCCTCCCCACTTCCCTAAAATGGGGTTAGAAAGGGGCAAAAAGTAGCCTATGTTATTCTCTATACGTTCAACTATCTACACATAAAAAATCACATCAATTCGTCGCTCCGTTATGCCGTGAAAGCAAGACAAACATACAGACAGACATACAGATATTATACTTTCCCATTTATAATATTAGTATGGATTGCATGAATGAAAGAGATGTTTGTGTTGGGTTTGGGTGTTTGTGGTGGTAACATACCTTCGTTAGTTTATTCTGGTTTCTAGAGTATAAGCACAAAATATAAGTGGGCCGAAGGACAGAATTGCCTAGGGCAAACATTAGTTTGGGATCCGGACAAAATATATTATGTGTTGTTGTTTAAATTTATTTATCCATTTAAATTAGGTCTGAAGTTGTTGTTGTTCTTGTTGAAATATTTGAAGAATGCTTAAATTCATAGATAGTGCGAAAGCGCGCGAAAATTTTATCGATAAACCGGCAACTTTTATAATAGAAAAATAAACAACCCTACTCGTACCTACTTTTTCTATAGAGTTTTTTTCTTTCTGTCAAATTCTGTCTGAATTTCTGAGATCGTTGTTTTACAGTTGTTTTATGGCCATGTTTTTGGAAAACATGGAGTGTATTAAAATTGCCATTATTATTTACCACAAGTGGAAAAACCTGATCACAGAACCTGAACAAGAAAAGGATGAAATGCCATCCGTGTGGACTCTTACCAATGCTGCAAATGTTAATATTGTGATTTCCAAAGTTGGACGATTGACAAAAACGAATATTGGCGAGAATTTTGTGAATGTTTTAACAAATTTACCTGTGGTATAAGGTTCGACCTTGGGAAAGGAGGGTCATGAAAGGGAGTAGGTACATGTTGACGATTTAAATCTCTGCATGTCGCAGGTTGGTACCTAAATTATTTATGTAGGTATATTAAAACACAGTCATGATCTCAGTACCCACTCTCTCTTACCTTTTTCTTTACACGCATTTCCCAGTTGCGTCCAAATCTATCACTGAAGCATAGGGGAAATCTTTCACTATGATTCATGATTTGGAGAGTCTGACAATTACAATGATACGATCCTCGTCTGACCTTTGCAACTCTTAAACAGGGGAACATCCTAAACGTGCAGGTTTCCTCACGATTCTCATTGCTTTTTCAAAAATTTTACAAATGATAAGTAACCAGGTTTATAGAACAACAATACTAATAAGAACCTATATTGTTTATTTTAGGTCTCACAATATAATTTCAAGAGGAACTAACTAGCATATTGGTGCTTGGAAAAGGTATACTTCGAAGAGCCCCGAGCAAAATTTCAAAAAGATCATATAAACAACAGGAGAAAATCTGTATGCAGAAAAAATTATACCCCCGTAGAAGACTTTTTGTGCCCAATACAACATACAAACCTGATGATCATTATAGTACAACTGCAAGTGATCCAATAGATACTGACTATATTGAACTGCAACGTCCATGTGATGAAAAATTGCAAGAGTTGCAAAAAACTATACAGCAAATAATGAATATTGAGTCTAGTACAATTGGTCAGCATGAAAATTAATAAAACATAATTTGCACAAGAGTACCTAACCACTTCACAGCAAGTCATTTTGGAAAGGTAACTTATGTTAAAATACCTATATTATATACTATTTTTGCACTGTGAAGGGTAACTTGACCTGATGCTGACTGTACACTTATAGTCTGCGTCGGGTATGCCTGAAAACAATAATTAATAACAATGGAATGAATACAAATTTATTGTTATAAACATTCTTACATTATTAATATTTCTTGCAGATTCAGTCCACTTGGGTTAGAATGCTATGATGATTTTCAAGCACCACCTAAAAGACTACAGAAGCATTTAATATTGTTTATGAATTGATGTACATATTTTGTTTTAATTATTAAAAATTGATACAACCTCTTATCAACCTATAATAATTTTTTGTTTATTAAGAGTAACAGGCGAGTTTCCTGTCGGATCTTCTCGTCCAGAAGCAACTTTCCGTCCCAGTGTTAGAATCGCATTATGTTTATTTATATTTGTTTTAAATGATTCAAATATAGATTTTTTTATTTTGATTGATATTTTAATTATCTTTCCTAAGGGCTTCTTATGCAAGAACCTACATCAAGTACATAAGTACCTACCTAATGTGAATTAGAATTCCACCCACCCGTTTAGCGCAGTGGTTTGAGCGCCGGTTGAGACGGAAGGGTCGCGGGTTCAATTCCCGCACCAACACAGGTACATATTTATATTTATTTTGTGTCTGGGTTTTTGTGGTACCTTCAGTGTTTCTCGTTTACCTTAGTTTAGAACCACGACAATGTTGATACAACATCACATAGGTACATTGTCGTGTTTATTTATTTTAAGGGGGAAATCCGCCAGACTCGCCAATAGGTACGCAACGGATTTTGATGCGGTTTTCTTTATTAGGTAGATTGATTCAAAAGGAAGGTTAAAAAGCATGCAATGATATAATAATAAATGGTGGACCGTAAGGTAGTATGGACTAATATTTCAAATGGGAAAGTGTGTTTGTCTGTATGTATGTTTGTCGTTCTTTCACGGCAAAACGTAGCGACGAATTGGCTTGATTTTTTAAGTGGAGATAGTTGAAAAGTCCAGTGTCGGTAAAGTTATCTACTTAGTAGATTACCATCGCTACCTAGCTGTAGTCCATTAGGTAGGTAGGAGATATGACTATAACATAATATTTTGATTTAAGACGTCAATGTTAATCCCAAAGAAGAAATTCATTGTTATATTCCATGAGTTTGTCCCACATCATATTTTTTAGTATGTAAGCGCGCCATCTATTGCCAGCGAGGAAAAACAGATCCTCGATACTAAACGTGCTTTAGCTTTGTATGTGTGTGTGGGAACGATACGTACGTACACAAGTTGATATTAATTTAACAACTATGCGGGTATATAATGATTATGGCCTTGTTGTTAGTTGTTTAAATGCAGCAAAAATCGCAGTTATTACGTAGATGTGGCCATTCACTCCACACTTAAATTACTGTCCTGTAGAAGTCGTAATTATTTATTTTCTCGATTCACTGACAACAGAGCCATCTCTTAGCAATCGTTTTGCAGGATTGCGTAAGCTTTCACCTTAATCTGGCCAGTTAGGCTTTTTTGATATTGCGACCCTCTCCCATCCTTTCCATGTTGCCAATCTATCGGGTGGAGAATGGGGGGGATGGCTGGTAGTACAGCCTAGCTAATTACCGGCTGAGTCCGATGGACTCGCTGATCAAAGTACGAAGTGTTGTTACGTTACCGATAAAATACAAATTGCCATAGGTATTTTTCCAAATTCCAATGTCCTTTCGACATCTGCAAATTTTGCAAAGCAAGATATCGATTGGGTTAATCCACATAGGTACCTAATTAAAATTTGAATATGGTTTGGCTATATGAAAAGGGACGCAAAAGGGATTGAATGTATGAACGGACATCGAAGGGACGTAAATTTATTAAGTCTAAACGAACAAAAATCGTCCGACTAACGACGACGTTCTGGCTAAACTGACTCTTGTGCGTAAGCGTAAAGTACCTATATAATAATCCGATTATGGTAAGTAAATAGTGGTTTTCCGACTCAACCGAAATATCGGCTAGGAGGACATTACTTCATACAATATAATTTTCCACACTTTAATAAAAATGTAAGGTTGTATAGTGTTGTAGATTATATATATATATAGAGACGAAAACTCTGAATGATGTAATTGACACAAAAATTTGGCGAAGCTTCTGCCACAGATGTTGATACCGGGGAGGCCACACGAGGAGGTCGCCGCACCGTATCCCCAATAGCCAAGCAGCCTGTTCTTTTGGTGTTAACTATGCTATATTACCGTTTCATACTGAAGTTTTACCTAAATATAAAAGAATAGTGTTAAATAAATTCAAAGAATATTTTGACGAAAGAAGTACTGGAAAAGGTATTTGGTATAAAACTATACAGTGTCAGCTTCCTCGATGCCAGTGGTTCTATAGTAATAAATTAAGTAGGAGACATATTGGGGACTACGGTGCGGCGACCTCCTCGTGTGGCCTCTTCGGTAGTATTTTCTTTCTGTTTGGAACTGCTACCGGAGGGGTCCTGGTGTCCCTGGGCAACGGCGGGTAGCAATTGGCTTATCGCCATATTGCTACCCGACGGCTGACAGCTGCACTTTGAGGCCCAGCTCTGTCTGGGCCGGGGCCCTGTCCGGCGCCCTGTGAGGATCTCCTCCACTTTGGGCGCACCTTGACGTGGGCCCACACCGTGGGGCGCCTTCGGGCGCCACCCCCCACATCTTTTGTGGGGGTCTTTAGCTGCTGGTCTGCGCTGCGTCCCACAGCCAGTGGGATGCGGCAAAGGCCGGCTAACCCCACCTCTCCGCCCCGCGACCCACTGCGCAATCCAGCGTAGCCGGCCGTGGGGCTGTCTGGTGGGGCAGTTTTTTGGAAGCCTGCAGGCACTCTCCCCCACCTTGCCCTGCAGCCAGCAGGGTGTGGTTTG
>JABMDO010000377.1:0-31418 GCA_014851415.1 Cnaphalocrocis medinalis
ACGAGAATTCCCATAAGAAGGTTCCTGACATAGGACCACAGATATCCATGTGTACCAATCCTAATTTCTCAATTGCTCTATCTGCTTCACCTACTGGAAAAGGTAATCTGTGTGACTTCCCCTTAATACAGTCCTCACAAGTTTCCATTACACTCTTTCCAAGATCTAAACCAGGTAGCTTACGGTAAATCCCTTTCATTCACGTGCCCAAGCCTCCTATGCCACAACATCATCGGATTCCCAGCCTTAACAGTAGCCAAAGCCTCATCTACAACAGGAAAACAGTTATCAAGTTTATAGATAACCTGAGACTTGCTTGCAGTCGCTACAAGTCTTTGCCGAAATGCGACTTCCTGATTTGTGAAACAGATTACAGCCATCTTCATTAAAAATTACCTTCCAACCTCGTTCAACCAATTTGGAAACAGATAAAAGATTTACATTCCAAGTCAGGTAACATATGTACATTCCCTTATGGGCAATAGACAACCATTCAATCTAACCATAATGTTACCTATTCCTGCACTTGATATCTTATCATTATTTGCACATGTCACGTCAAACTTGTTATCACTATCTATAAACCTTATGTCTCTAAACCAATGCTTCTGGAAGGGACATATGACTTGAAGCTCCACTGTCGATGTACCAGGATTGTGATCAAATGTATCGCCAACATTCAACGAAGTCAACAAGCCTTTATCGTCAGTCTTCAGTAGTAACGGGCATTCCACTTTCTTGTGCCCTTTCCCTCCACATTTGAAACATTTCACAGGCTTTGGTAGTTTCTTATTCTTCCCCTTATCTCTTGAAACTAATGCAGAATCACTCTTGACATTGGATGTACAGCCCTTATTAGAATCTTCCTGCAGCAACTTCTGTCTTACATTCTCTAAGGTAAGTTTTCATGCTAGAATGCTCCAACGCCATACGTATAGGCTTGAATTCTTCTGGCAAACCTCTCAGTAGAACGACAGCAACGAGTTCGTCATCAATAGTATGATCGATCTCACGCAGCTTTTGGGTATGACTCATGACTGAGGCAACATACTGGTGCATGTTCTCATGCCTATCCCAATTTCTCATCAAGAAGAGCATTTAAGAGAGTTATCTTACGATTTAGTCCTTTATCCTGGAAAACGGTTTGCAAGCGCCATCCCAAGCTTCCTTTGCACATTTGCCTCCTGCACGTAAGGATATAGGTGCGGCTCGATGTTGTAAGCAAATAGTAGCTAATGCTTCTTCATCTTTCCGTATATCCAAAGGATCATTCGAGTCGGGTAACTTTGACGTATACGTGAAAAGTTTTTCACGAAGTACTAACATTTTAATAGCAAATTTCCACGTGGTATAATCCTCTAACCCTTTCAGTAAGGCAATCGAAAATTTCGTTGGTAGGGCCATAACCTTTCGAAGTAATTTAGGCAGAGCCAGGGTTAGAAGATACGAGTTTGGACAGAACAGACAGTACCGAGTAACAACGTTGCTAGGTAACCAATAGGGTCACTCTGCAACATAAAGGACCAGTTAAACAAGCAACGATCCTGGAGTCGGTATGATATACGAATCTTTAGGGTGCAAGTCCTTGAGTGGAGACCGCGACTCGGTAAACGTAGTGTTGGACGCCCTGCTACAAGATGGGATGACGATATTCGAAGGCTGGCTGGAGTGAGCTGGATGAGAGTGGCCGAAAATCGGAAGCGGTGGCGTGCATTAGGGGAGACCTATGTCCAGCAGTGGACGAGCGTTAGGTTGCTGATGAGGGTGCGTTTCTACAGAAGCGGAGCTGCGTGCATTTGAGCGGAGAATTGTATAAAATAAACAAACAACGTTGTTCAAAAATACACATCTCATCAGTGATGAGCAATGTAATTGGTAAATTTTTTTAAGTCTCCACTAAGCCCCACGCACCTTCACTTACAGTTCTGATGCAAACTCCGCTCAATAGTAAGTATAGAGTTTTTGATGTTGATCATCTACTTTTGCTATTGACTATACAATGTCAAACTTACGTAGTTATTGCTAAAAGTATCAAGTGTGCGCGGTATCCTAGGAAATTCGTGCAAAGGACGACGTCCGGACTCGCACGACTAACGAGGAAAACTTTCCTTATAAAATCTTCGTATTGAATATTAACATGTTCTTATTGGCCATAAAAAGACGTTGAGGCGTTATGGGCATAATAATCGACTTGGGAACCTGTTTCGCCCCTTTAAATGAAGTTAGTGAAAGCTTTTGTGGTAAAGTTGGTCTTGATTAGTTCCAGAACTTAGGTGTGGTGGAACGTTTTTCCACCCTGTTAGATAGGTTTTAGTTCCTAAATACAAGGAGGTAGAACTTTAGGCTGTTATAAAGAATAGTAATAAAAGATCTAAGGTACATTTTTGTCATGAAAATTCAAATCAGTTTACCAGACGATGTGGTAGATATTTTATATAAGAGCCTTGTTATAGGCGTAGCAAGGTTTTGGTTTAGAGGGTTCATGAAAATAAGATGAACAAAACTACATACCCTTTATTCGTAAGAAAAGAACAATCTTTTATGTATATATACTATTTATAAAGAAGCAAATTCTATGGACAACGTCAAGGCTTATACATAAACTGAAAAAGCAAAACACATGTACGAAGTAATCGATACCCAGCGCCATCTATTTCTTGCATGGGAAATTAATGTCCCGAAACGAAGTGAAGAAAAAGCCTCCATCATAAAAATCAAGTCATCGCTACTATGATGGGATTAGGCTCAATCACCACGCTTGCCTTATGATCACAAACCAGTTACTAGCTTGTTGAATCATATTTTAACTTTTCTGGGATGGGTTTGAACCCTTCTTTTCCCCTGGCTACGCCTATGAAGATCGATATGGACAAGAATACTAAATTGTTTTAACAAACTTTCACTCCAAACAATATCGTTGAAACTAACAGATCGTTTCCTCAGATTTCAAATAAACGGTTTTCCTTTTGACAACCCCCTAAACGTGAAGGATGTAAGATGTAAGCACAAAATAAAGACTCTGAGACAGAAGGCTGACTGCCCACTAAGAGTTGAAAATATGTCATGTACTCACGCATGCGCACTAACGGGCAAATACGCCTTGTCGACCACACTAATCCTAACTTATGACATAAGATTGTCGAACTGTCGAGGTCTGTGGTAGCTTATGTACTCATGCCGGGCAACAACCCTAGCATATGTCGACGAACTCTTCTTAATTCAAAATCAAGACTAAGTGGCGACCCATTTGGCGTAGTGGTTTGTGCACCGGTTGAGACGCAAGGGTCGCGGGTTCGATTCCCGCATCAAGACCAATGTTTGTTGATGAAACAGATATTTGTCTTGGGTCTGGGTGTTTGTAGTTTCTTCGTTGTTTCTGTTTCCATAATACAAGGGAAAACCTTAGTTTGGGACCAGGACAACGTATGTGATGGGCCAGGTCCCTCCACCAGCCCATGGTCCTTCCTACCGTCTCGGCATACGGACCGAATTTTGGGAGACGCTCACCAGGTACTTGCTAAGGGCTCTGTCCCCGGTGCGTTTCTTCACTCCCTACAAAGTCTGTGTCTTTAGCCCATCTCAATGTCACTTCTCCCCAAATGGGGCGTGAAACACCACAGCACAAGCGACTCGCGCTCGGGCAGTTCCACATCAATCGAACTCCTTCCTAATGTCAAGCCTTTTGTGTGCAAACGCACGCAAACCGTCGAAAACCTTCTGCAGAGTTGACCATCTCTTGATGGTATACTGGTCCTATCTCGTTCCTGTTCCAGTCATTCAGCATCTGTTGCCGTTCCTCTTCATACAGCTGACATTCCCACAGCGCATGGTCCCGAGTTTCATCAGCTTCTCCACAGGGACATACAGTGACTCACTGAGAGTCATCGCGTGCTGCTGTTAAAACTCCCATGTCCCGTCAGTATTTGTGACACGCTTAGTCTGGTTCCACCCAACCGCCGATAATCTCATTTCTACGTCTGGGAAGAATTGCGACAACTCTCTTCCTTTGTCGCTGTCGACCAGCGCTCCTGCCATTGGGCAACAACCATCTCCAAATATTCTACGTTTAAGTGCCATTTGCTCCTTGTCTGTGGGTTCCTTTGGGCACTCCTGGGCGAATCGTCCCACACGAACAACTTCTAAGTCGGCCGGTAACACCGCAGCTAGCACGGGCAGCGCTGATGTACTAACAGACCTATAAGCCTTCGTGAGCAGAATCATTGCAGGCCGTTGGGTGGCGCAGCAAAGCTCGCCTCACCACGAAGATGCTTGACCGGTGCCACCAAACTGCCGCAGCGTAAGTAAGACTTGCAACATAGGTCCCTGAATACAGGACCCTAAGTGCTTTGTACCGCACGCCCCAGGTCGATGAAGATATTCTCGACATCTTCCCGAAGCAGTTACTAGCCCGCTGGCCGATAAAGTTCGCATGCTGCAAAAAGGAACACCCTTGGTCAATCACCACCCCAAGTAACTTTGCCATGCTCACGTGCGCGATGTATGTGATGTTGTCTCAATTTATTAAGTCGGCCTTCTGTATCAGAGTCTTTATTTTGTGATGTAAGGCTGCGCAGTACATACCCGCTGTCTTGTCGCACGTGACAATAATAGACATTTCGCCGAGGAAAAAAATACGAGGAAAATTGAGAAAACATATCGTAAGACGATCAAAGTTCACTTTGTCGCTTTCAAAGAAATAGAAATAGGAAAATTCTTTACTCAATTTACGAGTATGTCCACACGAAACATTTATAAATGTCGAGCATGTAATCTATCTGTCGTATAAGAATAGCAGGGGGGGCAATTCTCGAGTAGAATTTAGAGATAACATACATTTAAGAGAAGAGCGTTCTCCTTCTTTAAAGGCCGGCAACGCATCAGCATCATCATAACATGTCAAATAGTCTAAATTTGACAGTTCACTTAGTTTTGAACAATTTCTTCATTCTTATGTAATTGTGATGCAAATTACTTTCATTTGTTTTAGAATCGAAACTAGCTTTTTGGTTTTACAATCACATAATTTTAAACCACTTTAGTTTTGATTTCGATTTTCTACTTTTGCTCTTGACTGTACAATGTTTTTATTTAAATCAAATATGACCAGTCAACCAGTAGTTTTATTTGAACAATAAGCGTACCATCCATTTCCCTCATAAAATATTACTGAACCTAAATTTTAGTTTGTCCCGTTCAACATTTTATTTGTACGGTGGCCTGCACATCAAGTTACTACAATCTGTCAAATTTCTTCAATCGAACCTCACTTTTATGTCAAACGTGTTTGGTTCAATATCAACTGAGGAAATTTGACAGATTGTAATAACTTGATGTGCTGGCCACTGTACAATCTTTTTCTATTTGTACTAAATTCAAGTTTGTTTATTACGATGTAAGCAAATAATAGTTAATAAACGAATTTTAATTTTAGCTCTTTTATCTTTTTGTTGATAATTTTGTCAGCAAACTAGTCTAGACATTATAAATTAAAGTATTAAGCTAATTTAAGAAGAGATGTTAAAAAAGGGAGGTTTAATTATTTAGGCTTGTGACAGTAAAATCACAATAAAATGTGACAGTAAGACATCAGGTCATTTCTTTAGGGTTTCTTTTGTGGGTAGCCGCGTAAAATAAATCAAAAATCTTGCCTGAAATGCCATGAATACACCAATAACAAACACTTTGTTACAGATGTTCCGGTATTCGGCAAAGGACTGTATGAAGTGAAGAAGATGTAGCACAACCAAGAGCGGACAGTAGACACCGTGCTTCGAAGCACCACCTTGGGATGTAACCGAGATGTAATAAATACTAAGATGATGCACACATCATGCTGAGTTGGTAAGTGCATCATCTTAAATCATCCAATGTTGTAAATGCGGGTGTTTAAGTTACAAAAACCGGCTTAAAGCAGCCCCTGCGCTGTGTTTCGTCTAGTAAATGAGAGTACCGGAGGCTCAATGGGGGTAAAGGGGGTTAAAGATTGACAGTGCACTTGTGACTTTATTGGTGTTGTAGGTATGGGCAATCTTTAGCTTACCGTTGTTACGTCTTCTCGCCTGGTAGGTACTGCCTATCATACAAAAAACTTAACCTAACCAAACCAAAACTATCTGATGCTTTGCTCGGATATTTAATATTCATCTATCAATTTTTAAGAGCACCATCCATACGAAATACCCTTCGAAACAGGAAATGGTCAAATATTTTCCCAGCAAAAACCCAGGCCACAAAAATGCTCTAATAGCTGAATGGGAATCAAAATTTATCACCATACCTGTGACATGATTCATCGCTCAGGAACAGTGTATAGTGTTGCCAGCTAGGAGTTATGGAAACAAAACAAAAGTCTTTTTTCACGTGATAGGTACTAGACGAGCTGACGTATCACCTGATGGTAAGCGAATGTAACCGCCCTCAGACACCTGCAACATCAGTAGAGTCACAAATGCGCCGCCAACCTTTAACCCCCTTTCCTCCCAATTGGGCCAGCAGTACCCCCACTCACTCGACGTAACACAGCGCAAGCGCTGCTTTATTTCTTCTTATCCTTTAATCAGTAGAATATTACAACACTGGTGACTCTACTGGTGTTGCAGGTGTCTATGGATGAGTGGCGGCAATCGCTTAGTTACCATCAGGTGATCCGTCTGCTCGTCTGCCACCTATCACATAAAAAACAATCATTTTCAAGTAACATAACGCTACATTTTGGAAAACTTCTAATTCTTTACTTATCTTAACGTGTAACGTGAAGGTTAAGGAGGGTACCGGAGGCCCACCCGGGGGGGAAGGGGATAAAAGGTTGGCGGCGCACTTGTAACTTCACTGGTGTTGCAGGTGTCCATGGGCGGCGGCAATTGCTTACCATCAGGTGATCCGTCTGCTCGTCTGCTACCTCTATCATATAAAAAAAAAAAAAAAAAATATCCAACGAAGACAAATTTTACTATTGGCAACCCAGGAGGTGCACTGAAACCTTTCCAACACGTCATAATATGCGGGAGACATGCGATGTTTTCACATTTTAGTTTCACTAGACATTTACAAATGACACCTATGTTGACGGCGAGTGATATTACGGAATCCTCTTATGTTTCAAGTGAGACGCGTTGAAAATCATAATAAGATCTTGTACCTACGTTTTGTATTATATTTTGGCGTTCTTGTTTGAAATTAAATCTATAGACTTATAACGCCTGGAAATCGTGTACGCGCAACATCAGCGAGGCACTTGAAACTACGCCAAAACCGCGGAGTTCGTTCCTACGTAAGACATGAAGGCTTTATTTGTGTGCGTGTCCATCAATAGATAAATAATCAAGCGTTTATTTTTATCACAGTAAAGGTTTTTTTTTTGTATATGGCTGCTATCGTGCCATTACGAGCACTTTTAACTCTGCCAACATCGAATGACACAGTATAGGTCATACAGACAGTGTTAGGCTACTATGTTAAGTGACAAGTAGAACTTAACTTTGTGAGAGACAGGTGCCTAAAGTAAGTTTGTAAAACCGTAATACAATAACTTTTTTGTCCGTCTGTTTGTCTGAAATAAAAAGGAAAATCATCTTAAGAGTTTTGTTACTTATGATTCACAGAATCTCATTCGTTCCAATACAATACCCGTAATTTTGAAGTAAAGCAGATTTGAAGGAAGGAGAGGTCACGTCATATTTTTGTACTTGACTGATAAACTACTTTGCGTAAGCATTCCTACATTTAAAATAAAAAAACCAAAAAAAACATAGCATGAATATATTCCATCCGCAAACGCCAGTACTTAGTAAAGTAGATTGACCGATGAATACATTTTAAAGGATTCAAAAGTTTGACGAAGTCTTCGTTTAAATAGAACCCCGAAGGGCTTATATTTCGCCACCGATAAAAGCTTGAGAACTTTGAAAATTTTACATTTATTCAATATAATTATTTGTTAAAATAATTTGTTTTAAGTTGGACCATATTAAAATATTAGAAACTTCAGAAGTTTGGATGGCTTCTCTGAGATTTGTTATCATTTCTGACCAAAACAAAAGTAATGATTTTATAAAAACCCTCTGGTTTCTATAAAATTATTTCTCTTAGTTACGGCCCTTTCTGTGGCCAAAGGAACATGGCTTCAGACATAGAAGATAAAATTCATTAAAACTAAAATACATACAAACCAAACTTACTTATTAAACAGGCTTACTTTAAAATGAGGCTAGACATACGAGTATGTCTAGCCCGATTTGTATATTGATAACCAATATACATACCTAGTATATTCTTTAAAGGAGTTGTCCCAGAATGGAGTATCGGCGTGGTATATGTACCCTATACCAAAATATAGAGAATTATATGAAGAATAGTTTTTGACTATCCAATTTCTCTATTGTAGCGTTGTTTTTTGGAAGGTACAATTTATTTGAGCAAAGGATTGCAACACAACAAAATGGTTGTCAATGTTGGTTACCTATTGACTGACATTACGAATTCGATGACGCGTCTTGTCTTTGGTAAAAGTTGAAAAATGGTCATCTTTTTTATTTTATAACCAAGAAACTGTGCATTATATGCACAGAATTCATTGTATTTTTTTCTTAATAAGCAATTTTTTTTCCGTTTTTTAATGTAGCGTACATAGACCCCACCCATAATGGGACAACTCCTTTATGACTAGGTATACAAATCAACGCAAATGTGATACTTACATTCTCGTTGTGAATACTTCCTGTAAATACCCCAGTACCTACATTTTACGAAGTTATATCAAACTGCTTATCTTTAGAACCCAATAAATGTCTCGCTCATTATTTCCAAGTGCTCATAAAGGTTTCGCATGTAAACTCCCTACAAACCGCACTAACAAATTAGTCCTAACATTAATATTATATGCCCCAATTCAACTCACGTTAAACATAAAAGTTTGGTACCGAGTCATGCTCAATTAAAGAGCCCTAATGTGGAAATATGATTGTCTGAAGTATAAAAGACTGTGCACATAGCGTTTTGGAGACGCACGCGTTATAGAGGGTATGAACATGTCTGTTTGTATTGGTCTGGGTGTTTTCTATGTATTATATTATGTATGTATTTACAAAAGAAAAGTATTATAATATGTATATATTTGTAATCCCACTGTTGGTCCTGATATCTGTAACACAGGTGCTTGAGCAACCTATCTCAGAGTCAGATCAATGTATGTGATGTAGTGAAATATTATATTATTATTATTAATTCGAAACTGAATTTTCAACTTATCTTTATCTCCGCCTCTTTCACACGCGTTGTTTTTCTACTTTGTTTGAAAGTGACGGGTATATTTTCATTTGTTTCAGGACAAGTGCAATTTTTTTAAGTTCCACATACTTAAAATTTAAACTAGATTTTTTTTTCCATTCGATTAAGATGTATTTATTTGTGATTCCATTGTTCACTGACATTCGTACCATAAAGTATATCCGTCTACTAAATACGGAATCAGGAAACGACTGGCCGGATTTTGGTGGTGACCCTGCCTCATACGCCCGTCATGGGTTCGATCCCCACCCTGGACAAACATTCGTGTGTGTTTATTCAGTGTCTGGGTGATACATTTATATGTATTATATTATTATATTTGTGATCCTCTGTTGCCTGATATCTGTAGCACATGTGCTTGAGCTACTTAGTACGGAGTCAGGTCATTGTATGAATATATTTTTTTATTTTATCTTAAGGAAAACTGTTCGACCACGTTTCCAGCCAACCAAAACAATTTAATAATTGCTAAAATGCCCTTCTTAGTTCATATTTAGGCTGCATTTCAGTCGCGTAAAATAAACTTCGCCGGCGCGTTAAAAGCACAGTGTACACAGGATCTAACGCGAAAATATCAGTGCCTAAATTCTAAGCGGGGAAATGTGCCTGGCGATTAAATATGATTAACGTCCCGTGACGTCATTCTCTTCTAACATGAGAGAGAATAGAGTTGCATAGAAACGAAGGTGTGCACATTGAGTCAGTAACTTTTTTTGTTGTTTAGAAACATTTTTTTTTATATAATCGCAGACCACTTACTTGAAGTTTATATGCCGTAGTTAAAATAATAATAATATCCTCCTTACCGAAATTACGTCTTACGATACGATTAGCCGCAGGATATTTATAGGGCACCAGTGTTTGCGCAGACACAAGTACACTCTCTATTCTCTTACCCTCATATTTCGATGGGACACCAGAGTGACACGATCAAAGAAGGATCAAGGACCTAACAGCTTATGTGCTTTCTGAGACACGGCGGTACAAGACCGCCATCTTCCAGACTCCGGGTTGACACTGAGAATTTCTAAACAGAAGAACTCTGAAGGGCAATTCTCGTGCACTCGACATTGATGTCGAATTTAGAGTCTGCATACATTCGTCCATACAAATTTCTCATTCATCCAGGTACAAATGTTAGACGGACCCCGGGATCAAACCTGAGACCCCCAAGCGTGCCGTCGCTTTAAACTTTGACCTACTACCCACTGCGCCACCGAAGCAATCTTAAAACTATATTAACTATCACAAATATGTACAGTAAACTGTAAAGTTAGAAAGAAGACAATTCGATTGACGTTTTGCAAAATACAGTTTCGGTTCTACACATTTCCCTATTCTGATGCCCCTGGTATTTCACCCCGGAGACACACAAGGAGCGTGAAATTAGTAATTAAAAGATTTCGGTTACGCTAGCTGAATCGTAACTTACAATACTCCAGAGATTTCTTAAGGAGGAATCTTACAAAGGATTTTATGTTCTGATTTTTTAAATGGCCAGTTTTTAACAAGTAATTTTAAATTAAAAAAAAAACTTAATCCACTCATTTAGATCATTCTAATAAGAACAAAACAAATGCATATACAGGTGTGCTTAAAAATGGTAATCAAGTAAATGTGCAAAGTAGCTTTGTAGATATGTGGGCTACGAAGCGATAGCGCTAGACTATAAAAAAAGATCATCCTGTATACTGTCCCAAACTCCTAATGCAGGGAAAATGCCTCCCACATAGGAATCAAGTAACCCCTACTATGTGATGGGTTTGACTTAATGACCACGCTTGCGTAATGCGAATTGCTGATCACAAACCCGAGTAATGTTGAAAAATTCCAAACATACTTTTTGTCCCGGAAATCATACCCAGGTGCCCAAAATCATGGCCCGGTAGATACATGCACAGAAATTTGAAAAATCATAGTGCATGCTCGGAGTTGAACCTACGAACTCCCGTTAAGAAGCGGCACGTTCTTATCTACCAAGCTACCATCGTTCTATCAATCTGATACCCATTATCACATCAAATTCTGCCCTTGACACCTTCCCTAATACTGCGACAAACCTTATTTAACCGAGGCCCTGAGAAACCTCGAAGGCAATCAATTTTAATCTATCTCTTGCTAATCGTCAAAGTTCTCCGATTAACAGTCAATTCCAAACACTCCTGTTCTGGATCGTTTTGGCTTTCATCGATAAATTTAAATCTATACTCTAGCTCATTTAGTCTACTAAGTGATCGTAATATATTATTTTAACTTGGAATTAATTAATCTGTTAACAAATGCATCTCGGTAAACGTAGCGTGGATGAACAATAGATACTTCTGTACTGGATCTTATTAATCTAACTAAGGCCCGATTCGACCATTTTTATCTGATAGTTGGCAGAAAAATAGACGGATCACCTGATGGTAAGTGATTCCCGCCGCCCATACACGCCCTTTATATAATAGAATTTCCACCCGAGGATCTATGGTATAATGCTGCAATTTGTGTGGAATAACGGCTTTATACCACATATTAACTATTGGATAAAGTTTAGTCGAATCGCACTTAAGACGAAGAGTAAAACGCCGGCGCCGATGGCAAATCGTACATAATTAATATATTTTTAAAACTTCACGCAACTCTTCATTCTATATCGAGCCCAGTCACGCCCCTAATTGGAGTATTGGTGTCATCTTTGAGATGGTTCTACCCAAAATGAGTTAGTGTCCTGCGCTCAATAGAGCGCCATGTAAAGAGTTTGAGGCTGCTCTGGAGATCCTCACATATGGAAGTTCTTCATAATCTGATCATGCATCCCCCACACCATTCTGTGGGAGAGCCATCTATGGCCTTAGATCACGTGACTCACTTAGAGAATTATTCAAGGAAATAAATATTTTAACGGTAGCTTCTCAATACATTTTTGATTGCATTATGTTTGTACGTAAAAACTTGCAGCTTTACTCGCGAAAATCTGACTTTCATAGCTTTAACACACGAAATAAACATAGGCTTGCGGTCCCCAAATCTAAGACTTCATAAATTGGCAACTCATTTGTGGGATTGAGTATAAAAATGTTTAATAAGTTACCACAAAGAGTAATTGACTTACCATTGCATGAATTTAAATTTCATATTAAAAACTGTTTAATGCAGAAAGGCTACTATAATGTAGAAGATTATTTAAATGATAAGGATTCCTGGACATGTTAATCTCCTCGCCTATTCTATTAAATGTATAATTTGATTTTTTAATTTTACTTTGACGATTATCTAAACGATATAAAGCATTGTACACATCATACTGTTACTGTAATCTTAATAATATTTTTTATTATCAGAATGAAAATTGTAATTACTGATCATAATTTGAAAAGAGTGACTACTGAGTTTCTTGCTGATTCTTCTCGGTAGAAATCGACTTTCCGAATCAGCGGTAGCTTACATAATATTTGACATTCATAAATGTTCTATAAGGACTTAAAAAAAAAAATTGAATAAAGAATATTTCCACGCTTTCGGCATGAATGGGCCGGCATGACCGGAGTGATACCACTGCCTCACAGAAAACCGGCGTGAAGCAGCCCCTGTGCTGTGTTTCGCCGAGTAAGTGAGGGTACCGGAGGCCCACCCGGGAGGGAAGGCGATAAAAGGTTGGCAGCGCACTTGTAACTCCACTGGTGTTGCAAGTGTCCATGAGCGGCGGCAATTGCTTACCATCAGGTGATCCGTCTGCTCGTCTGCTACCTATCACATAAAAAAAGAGTAAAAAAAACATCGTATATTTCCGGTAGTGGTTCACGCTCGACGCGCATATTGATCGCAGCGGGGTGGTATGTGTACATCAAAAGCTGCGCCAGTGGAATCAGATATGCACCCTTGTTTCACCCCTTAAAATTGGCATCGGTGGTTCAGAGGTAGAATACTCGCTGACTTTGCGGGTGGCCCGGGTTCAAGTCCCGGCCGATGTCCAGAAGTAGAACTCATGTACAACCTTTTGATTTTTAGAACTGAGATCTTGGACTTCTCACACGTTTTGAAAAATTAAGCTATTATTTTGGATTAGAACACTATTCATGATATTACTTACCTAACATACATACATCCATTAAAAAAAAAAGTTTTTTTCAAGTGCTTCTTGAATTAAGTTAAACTTCATAATATTATTTGTTTCGCAACGGTTTTTTTTGTGTTACAAATTGAAAATTCATGTAAATATTTTTTTGTGTAGGCCTGAGTACGAATTTTATCAGTTATGTGTTATAGTTTAAATAAATTAATAGTCCCCTGTTGTTTGATATCCTAAAAGCAAGAGCTTAAGCTATTAATTTTATTTAAGTACCTACGAGAACAGAACAATATCATGAAATAATGTTTGATTTTATTTACTCATTTTGAAAATTCACTTGTTTTTTTTGCAAAACACAGTAGTAGGTGCTAAAGTTTTTTTTTTTTCATAAATACCAAACCTCAACGCGTATATAGGTACCTAAATTAATAGATGCAAAGAATAATAGAAGTGATTAAAGTCATAAGTAGGTATTATAAGGGAGGTAATGTTTAGTGCTATTCCTTAAATTAGATCATCATCTTTTTGGATCGTACAATGTTTTCATTGATAGTTCGCTTTTACACTTTTAGCTAAAACTTTATTCAAACTGTAAATGCTTACTTCTAATGCCATCTCTCGGAACCACGCGGAACTTTCATCACATGTTGCATCAAGCTACGTACTTGGTTCTATTCAGTGTTAGTTGTGAGCAAGGCTTTGTTACCTCAGAATATATATTTTAGAAGGAACAGTAAGGCAATTCCTTAGCTATAATATAATATTTTTTGCTGTTGGAGCAACCTAAGGTAAAGGCAGCTAATTCCGTGGTATTTTTGCCTAAACTAGATACAATATTAATTATTAAGTATTTATTATTTATTTCTGAAGAACTGGATATTTTTATTAGAAAGGTTTTTTATCTGTTTATTGAAATATATTCACAGTTAGACTAAAAATGTACGTTAAAATTATTAATTAATTAATAAATATAAAGAAGTCGAAGGCAGGTAATTCCGTGGTAAAAACTCTAATTCCGTGGTATTTGGTTGCTAATTCCGAGTGATCAAATTATGAAGAAAAAAGAGATAGGGAGAATGATACATCATGTTCAAAAAATAAAGCCTATTTATTGTTTTTAGTGTTCAAATCAGTCGCAATCACTATCCTTACAATTATTACAACTAATAAATGGCACCAACATACCTTAAAACCTTAATTACCATAATAATAACATCTTATACAGGGCGTCCCGTGGTCATGTTACGTGGAGGAAAAGTACTTTTAATTTTCTATATAGAACATTTTACTGATAAAAGACATTATTTTATTATCAAAATCAATTTAAACTGCATTTATGCATTTTCAAATAATTACATGGTTAAATCGGGAATCGAATCATGAGAAAAAAAATACCGTGTAGCTTTATCTTAATTATCGAAAGGTATCATAAGGATTATTTGTTGCTAAATAATATAGCGTCTGAAATAATTGGAAGACTATGAATTTTAACATTTTCAATACTAAGTAAACCGTGTAGTTATTTAAAAATCTATGAATGCAGATTACTTAAACAGTTTTTGAAAATTAAATAATGTCTTTTTACAGTAAAATGTTCCATTTACAAAATTAAAGGTACTTTCCGTCCATGTGGCATGGCCGTATAATAAATATTAAATACCATTATTTTAAATTTAGGCGGAAAATCGACTAAAGTAAACAATTTTATTTGCGGAAATATATAATTAAAAACTTCTAGACTATTAAATTAACTATATCAATCTAACAATTGTTATTTTAAAATAAGAATTATATTTGTACTTTTTATTACAAATCTAGTTAAAAAACTTTATAACCACAATAAGAGATTTTCAATATAATACTAATTTATTCAATAACACACTTTAACACTGATATTTATAACCCAATAATAACCTCGTATAAAATTAAAAGTCATCTTAAATCACTCATTCATCATTTTGCTTCGTCCATTAGACTAATTATGCTGTAATTTTTTGGCAATATTGATCGAAAAAAACAAATCACACTATTATGAGGAATGATACCATTACTATCATTTGGATTAACTAACATAATTAAAATCAATCTTAGAGACAAGGTAACAATTAAATAGGGCCTAACACATTACCCAAAGAGATTTATGTAGATTCTTCCGATATAGAATCACCAAACAATTGTACTATTAAGTATTCTGTGACACAACTAGCCTGTGTGAGCTGTGTGAGTGAGGCGCGCGCGCGCCTACCCGACCATATGGCCGGCTATTGGCCGATCAATCAAAGCCGCGCCGTTGCTAGGCAACCTAGTGATAAAACTCGAGTAAAATGTTCGCACATGTTACTCGGACCTCAATCGCAATGATTATTATTAATATATTACCTATTGTTTTTGTGATAGTCACTATCGCTCAAAATGATGTTAATAATCATTTTGGTAAAATTATTATTAATTATTATTATAACCACCTCCTACAAGGATGTAAATGTTCACTGATACAGCCTGTGTATGGGAAACCCATTTTTTTTCTATTTTGCATTAAAATCTTAATGCGGTTCACAGAATACATCTACCTGCCTAGTTTGAACAGTACTTATAACTAATGGTTTCGGAAAAAAATGGCTATAACATACGGACGAACAGACAGACTTGACGAATCTGCAAGGGTTTCGGTTTTCGTTATTTGGTTACGGAACCCTAAATATACGATTCATAAGAGCAAATATAAAAATCACACAAGAGATGTAAAGTAGCAATAATATTTAGTTAATAAATTGAGTAAGATTATGAACATACTGTATTTAACGTTTATTGATACCACGGAATAAGGATCTCATATAACCTTATTCCGATTGATATACAACGGAATAGGGTTTTGTGATACTAAATCAAGGTTTCTTATTCCGAGTAATGAAAAGTACACATTTTTAGTTTAATTTATATGCATTATTGCTTAATTACATTGTTATTTAAATATATATAAAACATACAGTGGATTACATCAGAAAACATTTCTGACCTAAAATTTTGTGCCTAATTTTGCTAACAACGAATTAAGAAAATACCTAAATAGCCTATCTTAAATCTGTTGTAACTAGCAAATTTGAGATGTTAGTATACCACGGAAATAGATTTTTATAATTAAAGACTACTTATGTGATCGAACTTAACATTGAATTCAGAATCATAAAACTGACTTCAAAATAAGAAAAACAAAATACCTCTAATAAATTGCAATTGCGTGGGTATACATCGGTAATTAGGAACTGGCAAATATTTGGCTGCTAATGCCGTGGTATTTTATCAATTATTTTCTGTTTAATTGATACTAATAATATTAGAATTTGAAGTTTTTTCGATAATGCATATTATCCTTTTTAAATTAGAATCTTAACAAAAACTGACAACAGTATAAAACTATTTTAAAACGCTATTTAAAAAAATCGTGTTACTCACGTGCGTATGGTCCGTATTGTATGAAGCGCGCGTTCCAGCCTGCTGCTGGCGCAAAACTGACCAATTATTTTAAAACGTACAAATACCAAATCGGTTTCATGCTTGTATTATATGTATAGATAAATTATTGATTGATTAAAGCATCTTAGAGACTAAAATAGCTTATGAATTGCATGAAAATACCGTTTTTCTAAATACCACGGAATTAGCAGCCATTTTTAGAACCCCACGGAATTAGCTGCCTTTACCTTAATGCCTGCCGAAGCTGACTAAACAAAACTGAACCGATTCAACTGATAGGTTTAGTTTTTAGTCCCTGAGGAAACAAAAAGTAAGTCGACCTTAAAAAACCTTTAAATGTTGTGATAACTTTATAGAATTCCGAAACGTCAAAGATATAGATGAAACCAAGAACTTGCTGGCTTCTTAGAGCAGACAGCCACTGGAGATGCCCTAACGTCCGCGCTTCTAACAATTTTTTTCACCATTTTTTGCGGGGGACGAGGTAAACACGTACAGCACACCACCAAAAATTTTAATACTCAACAGTCACAAATTTTGCTGTCACGATAAACGCACACTACAGAAAAATTTAACACATCAAAAAATACACGCTCACAAATAAAGATATCACGTAACTATGCCGCATACATACGAAAAAGACAGTGATGGGACACAAAGAATGAGTCAAATCAGTTTGGTGAATGAACTTATATATAAAATTGTAAGTGTAAAATTCTGCACATTGAAGAAAAATAAATATTTATTTAGTCAGTTTGTAAAATAAAACCGGCTAAGAGCGTGTCGGACACGCACATGAAGGTGTTCCGTATCCAAAAGATGGGCCTTAAACCTTATTTTCATAGTTAAGTTAGGTAGTTATTTCCATACATTACCATTTAGTTAGGGCAACTGCACGTCATAAGTTGGTTAAGTTGTATTAAAAATACTGTGTATGATACAGAGTCCGCTAAAGTTTTCGTTAAAAGTACAGTCAGCCACACATCAGGTTACCACAATCTGTCAAATTTCCTCAACTGATATTCAACTTAATGTGTATGACAGTATTTACTGTGAAGTTGGGGGGGGGGGAGAGGAAGCTCTAATTTTAACTTTGTATTAATATATCTCGAAACTGGGGGGTTTGATCCACATTATGTCAAGGCAATTGTGTTTTATATTGTTAAAACGTTTAAATTGTCCATAATTCGTCACTATTATCATAACAATAGTAATATAAGGTGTTTTTAGAAATATTTAGTGCATAACAGAGTGTTATTATCAGTGATTGAGTGTATACGGCAGCCGGCTAACGGTCGATGACCTTGCGTCTTTTGACATTTGAAGTTAGTAATATCTTGTGAATCATTATTATCTCTTTATTATTTACCAATTATTTTACCAACTACCAATTATTTGCGACTAAGTACTTAGAAATAGCTCGAAGTGTGTTTAATACAGTGACTTATTCACTTTCGCGAAGAGGTTAGTCTTGAATTGACGTAACCTACTTTCAGTGTTCAAACTACTTTCTGATATTGTTTACTTACTTAAAACGTAGATATGAACAGAATGACCACACGTAGCATGGCCTGTGCTCGCCAGGAAGAGAATAAACTCGAACTCGTTTCGAAGCAACTCGACCAGGCTTTGAAGCAATTGCAGGCAGTCAGAAAGTTGAATGAACATTTGGATAGGGAAAGAGATGATAATGAGGCGGAACTATTGAAAGCATTCGAAAATAATAATAAGATTAAGAAAGAAATGGCTGAGTTGCACACTGAAAACACATTGTTAGTCGACGAGCGAGACCGACTGTTATCCATCATCGACCGGTTCAAGGAATGCAGTGAGGAGTACACCCAGGGCCTCAATCGTATGTCAGTCCTGGAGCACGAGTTACAAGAGGCCCACCATACCATAAGCCACCTCCAATCCGAAAAACTGGACATTTCCACTTCCCAAACCCAATGTCTCTTTGATGAGTTAGTAGGTAGTGCGCCCAGCCATTTGTCTGCTTCGGGTAACAGTGATCCCTTTACCATAGATCTTACTTGTGATGACACCTTAAAATCCAATAATAAAGGGAGACTAGGTACCTGCAGCAGAAATAAATTAAAAAAATATGTTAGAATAAATAGGTATATTAAAAAGACCCAGAAATTAGTTAAGAAACAAAAATGCATTTTTAATAATGTGAAATGTATTAAGCAAAGAAGACAACTAGGTGATGAATTAGATATGTATGCGTTATTGATTGAAAATAATATGATAAATCATGAAAATAACATTAAAAAATTTCAATCTGAAATACTAAAGCTTGAAGAGTCATTGATAAACATGACTCTTAAGTATAATTCAACTAAAAATGAGTATGGGGAGCTGATGCTTGCAATGCAGGACCTTTTAAACCCTTCCAATGAAGATAGTGCAATGCCAACCGGTACTCCATCCAAGGATCAGTCCTCCACTACCCATAGTACATATAATAGCCATAAGTTCACAAATTGTAATCTCAATAGTTCCGCACCCAAAAGCATGACCAATATACCCCCTGTAAACGGTAATATTGTTATGTATAGTGACGAGTTGGGAAAAGATATGGGACACCTTCTTACTACCAATGGACAATCTTTGATCAATCATTGTATACCGGGTGCCACACTTTCCGATATCATGAATAAAATAATAAAAACAAATTTTCACAATGAAACCACATTAATAATTATGGTGGGAAATAGAGGAAGTGTAAATAAAAATATTTTATCCAACTACCTTGATTCTCTTACAAGGTTAAATGTTAAGCAAATTGTAATATTTACACTTCCCTATAGTAACAGCTTGCCACAAGTGGAAAATAATCATAGGTATAATATAAACATGACATTACATACTTTGACATATAATGTAAACAAAATTCATGTTATTGACATAAATAATTATATTAAAAAATATTTTTATCTGACGAAAGATAAATACTATCTTAATAAACACTATAAACGACTAATAGCTATTTCGCTATCTTATTATTTAGATTATTCAGCCAAAAATTTGGCTACCATACCTGCTCCTATTGAGCAGAAAAAACCTGACATGTGTAATCAGACATTGGAATTAGTTCCAAGTAATTTAAATGTGATTTTGAGACAATAGAGAATACCTCTTGCAAATTAAATTTAGGGACAAAGGGGAAGTCTAATAATTTAAATATTATTCATCAAAATATACAGGGCTTCTCCGGTAAAGAACTGGAATTGGAACTTTTTTTAAATACAATGAATATACATGTCCTCTGTGTAACTGAACACTGGTTGAGGCAACATGAACTTATTATTAATATTGATAATTATACAGTCATAAGTGCGTTCACAAGAAAGTCGGCTATTAGAGGTGGGTCACTTATTTTGTTGCACAATACATTAAAAGCAAAGGAACGTAAAGATATAGTCGCACTTTCAACTGAACGAACTATTGAACTATCCTGTGTAGAGATTGAACGGTTTATCATTATTTGTGTATACAGACCTCCTTCTGGTAACTATCATAATTTTGAATCTGCCATGGAAGATGTATTGAGGAAAGTAACTAATTGCAACAAGCAAGTAATTGTATGTGGGGATTTCAATATTAACTTATTAGAAAACAGTCAAAGCTCGGGTATGCTTCTGAATCTATTTAAATCTTTTAATTTGCGCCACCTTTTGTTGAACCTACACGCGTTACCCCCACTTCAGCTACTTGCATTGATAATATTTTTTGTAACTGTAAGGTAATTGAAAAATCAATAATTAATTTTGTCAATTCTGACCATACGGGACAGATAGCTGTTTTTGAACACCGTCATGCAACTGCTCCCTCCGTTTTTGTCTATAGGCCAATCACCACCAGTCGTGTGGAAAAATTTAAGGGAAATGTTGAACACAAGGTTTCCCTGATGCAAGCTGGTAAGAACAGTAATATTGATGAGCTGTACAATACTTTATTTAATGTCATTCAAAAGGAATTTGAAATAATTTTTACAAAGAAAAAAGTCCAAGTAGATAACACTAAAACTAAATTTAGTGATTGGGCTACCAAAGGCATCTTTAAAAGTAGACGCACTTTATTCAAATTATATGATACTAAAGCAAACACGAATGATCCGCAAATAATTGAATATGTTAGAAACTACTCTAAACTATTTAAAAAAGTCTGTGCAATGGCAAAGGCTAATTACTTAAAAGAAAAAATTAGAAATTCTAGTAATAAAATAAAGACCACTTGGAATATGATTAATAAAGAGACTTGTAAAAATACTACTCAAGATCACAAGTACTCTCTAAAAATTGATAATAAACAACTTAATGAGGATGTTGAAGTGGCAAAGGCGTTTGAAACTTTCTTCTCTAACGTACCCCTTATTACTACTAGTCATTTAAATTCGAGCCCTCAGCTTGCTTATTGTCATCTTCGATCGAGTGTAGATGAGTGTTTAACTTCTTTTAGTTTCCACCACATCAACTCGGAAACTATACTTAAAACTTTTAAAGATATAAATATAAAGAAAAACAGAAGATTTGTGGGGTATATCAGTAGAAATATTAAGAAATATAATAAACATTATTGCCCCTTATTTAGCTGTAATATTTAATGAATGCGTAGATATCGGTCAATTTCCAAATTTGATGAAATATAGCAAGGTTCTACCACTGTTCAAATCAGGTGATAGAAGTGACCCATCTAATTATAGACCGATATCCATCCTACCAGCCCTTAGTAAAATATTTGAAAAAATTATATTCAATCAATTATTGGGTCATTTTAATCTCAATAAATTATTACATAATAAACAATTTGGATTTACTAAGGGCAGATCTACTACTGATGCAGGAGTTGCACTCATCAAGCACATTTTTGATGCATGGCAAAATAAGCAAGATGCTGTAGGTATATTTTGCGACCTTTCTAAAGCATTTGACTGCGTTAATCACCAAACATTATTAATGAAGCTACAGCATTACGGTCTCACAGACAGCTCTTTGAGCTTAATACGGTCATACCTAAGTGATAGAATTCAAAAAGTCAATGTTAATGGAATTGACTCTTCCGGTGCCCTCTTACACATGGGAGTGCCTCAGGGCTCGATATTAGGGCCCTTACTGTTTATTATATATGTAAATGACCTTCCTTACCTTACTAAAGACTTGTGTGACATAGTATTATTTGCAGATGATACTTCTTTAATTTTTAAAACTAATAGACAGAAAGATAACTTTGACGATGTAAATAATGCTCTCACCCAAGTGCTAAATTGGTTCACTGTAAACAATTTGCTTCTAAACGCTAAAAAAACTAAATGTGTTAAATTTACATTGCCCAACGTAAGACAGGTCAGCACTAGGATCAATATGAACAATGAAGATGTTGAAGTTATTAATTCTACCGTATTTCTGGGCATTAGGTTAGATTCAAAATTACAATGGGGCCCTCATATTGCAGCTCTGGCTGGAAGACTCAGTTCAGCTGCATATGCAGTCAGAAAAATAAGACAACTGACCGATATTGAAGCAGCAAGACTTGTATATTTTAGTTATTTCCATAGCGTTATGTCTTATGGTCTACTCTTGTGGGGAACTGCGGCTGACATTCAAGCCATATTTGTGCTACAGAAGCGAGCCGTCAGAGCCATATATGGACTTAGACCACGAGACTCGCTTAGAGATTTGTTCAAAGAAATCAACATCTTAACATTAGCATCACAGTATATTTTTGACTGTATAATGTATGTTTATAAAAATCTCAATTTATTACCGAAGAAATCTGATAAGCATAGCCTAAACACCAGAAATAAACACAAACTTGCTGTTCCAAATCTCAGACTTCATAAAATTGGTAATTCATTTGTCGGAATGAGCATTAAAATTTTTAACAAATTACCACAAACCCTTGTTGATTTACCCACACATAAATTTAAATCTAAAGTTAAATCTTATTTGATGGCAAATGCCTATTATACAATTGAAGAATACCTAAATGACAAGAATTTGTGGAAATGATAAACTGTTCACCTACACAGTGTTATGTATTATGAAATTATATTTTATTTAATTCTTTAAAAAAATTTTATGATAACAAATTTGAAAAGATTAAGTTCTACTGAGTTTCTTGCTGATTCTTCTCGGTAGAAATTGACCTTCCGAATCAGCAGTAGATTATAAAATTTGACATTCATAAATGTTCTGTAAAGGACTTAAATTGAATAAAGACATTTTGATTTTTTTGATTTTGAATTTTTGTTGTATTAAAAGATACCTTTTTAACGATACCGACCAGACGATGGGGTAAGTCGAATTTATTTTTCGAATTAACTTTTCGCTGTATGGAAAGGGGGTGAAAAATAATTATTTTTCAATAATGTTAAAAACCAATTTTTGGATTATCAGTATACATCTCTTTACCAATTTTCAGTGGCAATCGGTGCAGAAACGGCGGAGAACGAGCCAGGACAGACAGACAGACAGACGGACAGACATTACGAGTAGACTTCGGAACCCTAAAAAATGGTGAAGTTGTGCAATACATACTAAAACGTAAAAATTACAAATGTTCGCTAGTTTGGGGTTAAACATTTGGACAAACAAAGGGAGAGTAAATGAAACAATATATTTTTAATTAGAATGATTTATTGAAATATTACAAAAATTCCTTATTACGCATTTATATTGATTTTCAAAATGAATAAGTTTATTGTACACGTGTCGAATATATTTCTGGGGGTCAAATTTTTTTGAAATATTGGATAAACGAACATTCGTATACTTTTCTATATTAAAATTAGCGAGCTCCAATTATGGTTTACTATCTACTCCGTTATCATGCATGATACTCCCGGACCACATATTTTATTCCTTTTACCTCGAAATATTTTATAGCCACCAATTCTTTTTATTTTTAGAATAAATTCCAACATCGTATGACCAGAAGAAAGGACAGTAATTTCTCTAATTCACTTTACAATGTTTTAATATTATAAAATACGTCTATACTATTTTATTCAAAATATAATGAAAAGAACGGATTTTGAAACTAACTGCAGTGAGTGAATGATTCATTCAAATGTCGAGTTGATTTTAATTGGTCCCATCACTAGGACCGATACCACGATATCATTATTAAATTTTTCTGTCGTTTACGTATCGTAACGGTTTTTTATTAAAATAGATTTTCTAGTTTAATACACATTTAATAATTAATAAAAGTCATTACTTATGATAGGAAACGCGATCTTGTTGCGAATTTTAGCTGTCAGATCGCCTTTTACATGAAAATACTGCACAATTCACCATTTTTAAGAGAAACGTCACGCGACACGGAGCGATGCAAAATGGCGATGTAACGACATCCAAGTAGTTTTGTATAACTTAGTTGACCAGTTCCGAAAGTTGACCAATGTACTTTGCCGGAGGGGAAACGCCCGGTATGGCATCTCCAGTGGCTATATACTCAAAGGCTGGCTTCGAAGAAAAACATGGGAACTTTACTGTTAGGTCCTGCCCCGAATGATAAAGCAGAAATCTTCATAAAGTGCACACTTTGAAACTGACGAAAAAAAAACATAATTATAGGTAATAATATAATATTTAAAAAAAAAATTGTTACTAAGTAATCCATTAATCTTGATAAAATAAACTTTCTAATTAAATAACAGGGCGTTCTAACAAAGTGAAACTTGAGAACAACATACTCTCGACTGCCCAAATATTTTTTTAAAGGTTTTTTTTTATCCGTCCAATAAATAAAGAATAGTATCCTTAAATTCATTATGTGCACTTTATGAAGGCTCACACGTCATATTACATGCTCATTTTATGGTATTTATACATTATTTTAATGATAACATGTCCCTTACCATAAATAACTACAAAACCGGCCAAGTGCGAGTCGGGCTCGCGCACAAAGGGTTCCGTAGCAGCAAATAACAGTTAAATCAACCTATCTCAAAAACTATAAGAGATACTTTGATCAAACCAAAAATCGTTGAAAGAGTTAATTAGCATGCATCACCTCTATTTTTTTTAGAATTTTATACCCCGTAGTTATAAAAATAGAGGGGGGGGGACATACTTTTTACGACTTTGAGAGCTGATATCTCAAAAACCGTTCACTTTGAGAAAAATGTTTTTTAGAAAACTTTATATCATTTTAAAAGACCTTTCCATTGATACCCCACACGGGTATGTACATCGAAAAAAAAAATTTCATCCCTCAGTTACATGTATGGGGGGCCCCACCCCCAATTCTTTTTTTACTATTTAGTGTCATATTTTGTAGCGGTTCATACAACACATATTCCCATCAAATTTCATCACTGTAGTACTTATAGTTTCCGAGTAAATCGGCTGTGACAGACGGACAGACGGACAGACGGACATGACGAAACTATAAGGGTTCCGTTTTTGCCATTTTGGCTACGGAACCCTAAAAAAGTAGCATCAACCGCGTAAAATCACATCGACCACTTATCTCACCACAAATAAAAAAATCAAGAAGCGAACCTACGTCCTCGCAATTTCAGCAGCGCTTCCATAAATAACCCGTCTATTATTACAAGGGCTTTAATCAAAAGATAACATCTTAACACCGTCCGACGCGACTTAATCGTGCCTTCGGCCCGCTTTGGCCGTACCTCGGTTTTAAGATTCATTTCCACGTGAGTGAGTTGAGATGGGACAAGAGCAAAGACCGGTTTTGCCGATTTGATTCCTTTTAAAAATTGCCGGTAATACCTTGTAATATGCAACGTCATGGGTGTGGTCACGGATTCTATGCACCAACGTAGGAGACCCACGATTTGTTATGAATGGCCCGAAGACTGGAGCGAATCAACTCCTGCGCTGTTTTTCGACGTGTATGTTACCGGAGTGTAGGGTACCGGAGGCCCAATCGAAGAGTAGGGAGGTGAAAAGTTTTGATTTGTGATTTTTTTACCAATAAAAGTGACTACTTTTTATCATGATTTACTTTTGCAAATCATCATAAAATGAAAATCAAATAGCGGCGTAATTTTGTATCTACGTTTACGTACGTACGTACGTACTTTACTACTCTGATTTTTAAATTTAATTTTAAAAGCAGATCAATGTGAACTAAACATTTCAAATTAAAGATTCATCTATTATTGGTATAGTAATCGGTAGCATCAACGGTAGCAACGCCCCGTTGGTCTAGTGGTTTAAGTACCAGGCCGTGATCTCGGGGTCCCGGGTTCGATTCCCGGGTCGAGCAAAAGTATGTTTCGAATTTTTCGAACATAGCTCGGGTTTGTGATCACCAATCCGCATTAGGCAAGTTTGGTGATTAAGCCTAATCCCATCATAGTAGCGATAACTTGATTTCTATGATGGAGGCGTTGGCCCTGCAGTGGGACAGTATATAGGCTGATACTTTACTTTTATCGGTAGCATGCCAGTCTTATTTCAAGTGGAACTTACTCAAATATGAATAAGTTTCAGAAGTTACGTTGTCAAGACACAAGGAAATTCTACAGATATTCCTGTTTTTGCTTTTGTCAGCAACAAACGTGTTGGTGAGTTTTTTAACAATTTCAAATAATCGATTAGGATTTTGACAGTTTATTCTTAAGTAAAAAAATATCCTCCCACCAGAACTCACGATGAATTTTTGAAATGAATTATTTACTTAGTAGGTGCGTAGGTATAACAGCAGCTCCGATTCGGTATAAACGGAAAATTCAAATATAGTTAAAAGCAGTTTCAAAAATAAAAGCCATATTTATATTTTCACCACTTTAGTCATTCATAACGCTAGTACTTTTATCACATTCTTGTTTTTATTACACCTCTTTTTATTATTAACAGAAAATATAGTAGGAGATAAAAATAAATCAAAAATTTCTAACGAGTATGGCCATAAAAATGTAAAGTAATGCTTGAGCCTATGATTTCAGTGAAAGTGTAATAAAGTAGAGTAGATTACTAAAGAATAATTCATTACGATCTCTTTTGCTGGGATTAAACTTTGAAGATAACTGAAACCAAAAAAATCTTTAGCTTATTTATTTTTCATATTGTATTTACGTATTAGTTTTAGCTTTTATTTTCTGTGTTTTTTCTGTAAGCTGAACTGATAGGCAAATCTGTGATTTTTTATATGTCCTTTTCTCAATGGTAGAATAAAGTTGTAATTGTAAATCAAATTCAAATTCATTTTTTTTATTGAAATCGGTTTCAATCACTCTAATTAAAGCGAGTGTACACTCAAACTTGCAAATAATACAACCATAAACTCATATCAAGCAAACAACTTTTAAGTTACCTACGTAAACTGAATTCAATTTACGACTAAATCCATAGACGTTTCAACGTGACGCCGCGGGCAAATCCTAGTTAAACAGGCAAAGTATTGAAGAGTATGATTGATAGTCCAAGATTACAGGCTTCAAGTTACAAATACTATGTGTGAAGTTGGTTACCAGTTTTAACCTTTAGACTGGTTAGTTCCATTTCTATTTATGGTATCAAGTAGCGACTGGAAAATTTAAGTTACAAGATTTTGGGACGGGTGTACAGAAAACTTTTGCTATGAGTCAAATTTCCATAACGAATATTCAACCAAAATGTCTTCTGTATTAAGATGAAAATTCAATGAGGAAATTTGACAGATTGTGGTTGTCTGTAGTGATACCTTTCGTCAAATGTTGCCATGCGTATGCTTACGTCAGATAGTGTAATTGAGATATATTATTTTTTAAGCGGGCGGCTATGCAGGTCTTATTCAGACCAGTATCACTGCGACCAGTTTGATCTATTGTGATCGCCGCTATGCTACATTTCAGTCTCAAATCCTGCACTTTTAAGAAAGTGAATTAATTGTTTGGGACTGAGATCCTTAGCTTCATTGGGGCTTAGAATGTGCTTTCCCAGATGCATGCTACGTTTACGCATCAGTGGTCCGCATTCGGTGATTATGTGTAAAGGGGTTTCATCCGCCTCGTTACACATCCTGCAGATTCTAGTGTCGCTCAGTCCCATGGTGGCCATGTGCTTGTTAAGGCAGCAGTGGCCGGTTAGAGCTCTCACTAGGATGCGCATACTGTTCCTACTTAGCCGAAGAAGCGCGACGGAGGATCCGCGGTTATAAGGCTTTATGAGTAGCTTGGAGTGGGTTAATCCTGGTGGTTAAGCCAGGATTCGCGTGATTTGTGTGTGTAAATGTTTTCCAGTGTCAGACGGGCAAGACTTTTGGGTATGCCGCAGAATAGTTCTGGGCCGTAAAATATACCCTCTGATCCTGCCCTCGCGAGCTCATCAGCAATCTCATTGCCTCCAATCCCCGCGTGACCTGGAACCCATCTAAGTGTTACTCTGTTACATTGACCTAGACGGTTTAGTCTAGTCATGCAGTCTTCTACTAGCTTGGACGTTGTGGGAGTACGCCCTAAGTGCTAGTAGTGCCGCTTGACTGTCAGAGTTTATGTAGATAGATTTGTTTGTATAATTCTTTTGCAGACTGGTTTCCGCACACTCAATTATGGCGTATACCTCCGCTTGAAATATAGAGGCGAAATTGCCCATGTTTTGAGCTATTCTAATTTTGGGTTTCCCTCCATATACTCCGTATCCTACATTGGGACCCATTTTAGACCCATCAGTGTACCAGATTATACTGTCTTTTTCACAAGGTATACGCCCGTTCATCCAGTCATCTCTAGTAGGTATTTCCACAACATAAGTTTTTTTGGAATTTGTATGTTGTTGTGAGCGCATCAGAAAGCATGCTCATGATTGGCGTCCCACTTCTTGAGTGAGTAAAGATCTCAACCTCAGTGAGATTAGCTTTGTCTCGCCCTGTGCGTTTATCCTGTACATGCTAGCCTCCGCCTCTTTGACGATGTGAGCGTCGAGAGGCGTCAGGTTGAGCAGTGCATTCAAAGCCGCCTTCGGCGTTGTTGACATCGCTCTGGTCGCCATAATGCAGGCAGTCCTTTGCAAGCTACCTAGTTTTTCCGCTAATTGAGATATAACAACTAAAACTTTCTCGAAAACTTTGTGTGTAGGTTTCTTCGAAAACTAAAATTTTGAATGTTTCGTACCACTGACAATCTGGCAACCTTGTTTTGTATTATTCGGCAACAGATTTTCCTTTTTCAACAATGATTATGGTTTCATTAAAGACAACAAAGAACATTGTATAGCTTCTTTCAAAGGTATCTAAAGCTCAAAGAACAGGCAACCAGATTATTCCGGAAATCTAAAATTGACGGATTAATTTCTAAAACATCCTTCAACGTTGATGAGCGGAAATATAAAATGGTTATTCAATAATCGTTATCATCAAATATTTTTTCATCTCACGTTTAATTTGTTTTATAAATATTTAAAATTCCCTTTTGTAACCAATCCCGCCAGTTTGTAGCCCTTGGTACGTAGGTACGCTTGAACGATGATTTCGGGAATCTGGAAATCACAATCAAGCGCCTGCCGTTTGACCTTGAAGGTATTAAATTTGAGTTAGTGTTTCATTTTAGAGTAAGAACAAATACTTCACTATTACGTCACTTTAAATTGACCGATGTGCTTAGGATTTTGGATCTTATCCTCGGGATGGGGCAAATACTGATTTATACTGTTAAGAAATTCTTGAATCACACAAAGTATCGTAGTTGGTGGTCTTGCATCCCCATCCCTCAAAAAGCAATTATGCCATTGGTCTATAAGAGGTCGCTTACTGATGGGTACATCAGTAAGCCATGGAGGCTCTTATTATCGGACGCCATGGCTCATTTTGGGTCGCTGCTGAACGTGACTAACTAGGCTGGCTGATTAGTTACGTTTCGGTCCCTAATGTCATCATTGGCAACACACGCAAATGCTCATGTAATTTCGAAACGCGTACATGTAAAATGCTCATAAATATGCTAGTTCACCACAGATCAACCAGCTAATTAACGAACGATATTAGGGTCCATATCTCATTCCTGCAACCGCGGACACGGGATTTGGTGTAGGCACATTACTGGTCCTACTGGCGGTGGTTAATCGGCTTCCGTAATTTGTAAATCGAGCATCATTAGCGAACAAATTAATAACTGCTTTGCCACAAGTAGACACAGCAAATCCGATCATTAATACAGCAGAGTTCGTTGATCTACGTGCTTATTCCGTATACAAGTATAGGTATTCCGTATTTTGTATACAGGGTGTATCTGTGAACATTTACATCCGTTTAACCACGTGTTCTACCGACCATTCTGAACAACATTTGTTCTATGACTTTTGAAAATTCGTATAAAAAAATTTCATCTTTCCATACAAAGTCGGTCACGTGACTTGGTCATTTTGTATGAGGAGTCGAAAATTTTTTGAAGAATTTGGAAAAGTTGTTGAACAAATGTTGTTCAGAATGGTTGATGGAACACATGGTTAAAGGGATGTAAATGTTCACAGATACACCCTGTATACCTTCTATGATTTTTAAATGTTTGTGCATAGCTTATAAAAATTAAAGTATATTTTTTTTGCGTTTCATCATTATCATCAACGTAAATACCACATTTCATCATTATCATCATCATTTCAGCTAATAGAAATACAAAATGCTGCTGGACATTGTCCTCCTCCAATGTTCTCCACACAGATCGGTCCTATACCACTCGCATCCAAAGAATTCTCGCAACCTTCACTAGATCGTAGGTCCACCTTGTGGGGTTCTGCCACGGCATAGTTCCTGTTTCATAGGTTAAATTAATAAAACACCATTTCGCTTTCCACTTCCCATAAAAAAATACAAATTGAGCACTCTTTTCATTTCAAACTTCGATGTCCCTTTTTGATCTCAAGCTCAGCTAAAGTGGTAAATAAAAAAAGTTGTAATTTGACTTTGAGGAAAAAAGGGAATTCCGAAATCGCCCTATGGCTTAAGGAGGAAGCAATAAAAGTTGTCGCTCCCAATTTTTGTCGGCACTTCTTTAAAATGATGATGCTGCGTCCATTTACGCCGGCTATAATTAATTTATTAAGGGCATCTACTAACTCAAACCAGGGCACGATTCTGGAATCGCTAGTAACTATTATTTTGGTTAGGCAGTTATTAAAATGTAATTTAATTTATTATTATTATGAGCATATTCTATTCCGTTGTAGAGTCCTTCCAATGTTTCCGGTCAAGAGCCATGGTCTCCAATCCAATCTTTTAAGTAGGCGTCAAATTCCACCCTCCAACGTTTTCTAGGCATGCCGCGTGGTGTCTTAATCAAGGATTTATGAATCTGTAAAAAAAATATTTGGATATTCATGCCCTTCAATACAGGAGTAAAAAGCTATTTGTATTATGGATATGTTTGAAATAGTATGAAGTTGAACAAAAGCTTTCAATAAATATTATTAAATAGTTATACAACACAAAACCGGCGTGAAGCAGCCCCTGTGCTGTGTTTCGCCGAGTGAGTGAGGGTACCGGAGGCCCACCCGGGGGAAGGGGATAAAAGGTTGGCAGCGCACTTGTAACTCTACTGGTGTTGCAGGTGTCCATGAGCGGCGGCATTGCTTACCATCAGGTGATCCGCCTGCTCGTCTGTCTACCTATCACATAAAAAAAAAAACTTATTTTTAATTAACATTCTCTTTTT
>JABMDO010000378.1:0-39851 GCA_014851415.1 Cnaphalocrocis medinalis
TCAATACAGGAGTAAAAAGCTATTTGTATTATGGATATGTTTGAAATAGTATGAAGTTGAACAAAAGCTTTCAATAAATATTATTAAATAGTTATACAAACACAGAAAACCGGCGTGAAGCAGCCCCTGTGCTGTGTTTCGCCGAGTGAGTGAGGGTACCGGAGGCCCACCCGGGGGGAAGGGGATAAAAGGTTGGCAGCGCACTTGTAACTCTACTGGTGTTGCAGGTGTCCATGAGCGGCGGCATTGCTTACCATCAGGTGATCCGCCTGCTCGTCTGCTACCTATCACATAAAAAAAAAAAACTTATTTTTAATTAACATTCTCTTTTTTAATATTTTTTATCACCAGACTGTTGCAGTCCACTGCTGGACATATAGATAGACCTCTCCTAATATTCGATATTTCGATCTATTAGTCGCTATTCAGCTCTTGCTAGCCATCTTGAGCAGATCGTCACTCCATCTGGCTTAAAGGCGTCTTTTAACCACGTCTTCTACCAACCATTTATTGTATGACTTTTGGAAATTAGCATAAAAAATTGCAATTTTTCATACGTTAGTCACTTGACTTGTATATTTTGTATGGGGACTGGAAAAAAAATCGAAGTTTCAGAAGTCTTTGAACATAATTGTCGTTCATATTCACAGGTCATCATCATCATCAGCCTGTTGCAGTCCTCTGCTGGACATAGGCCTCTCTAACTGCTCCCCGCTTCGCATCGCATCCAGCTCCAGCTAGCCCTCTTGCGCAGATCATCACTCCATCTGGCTTAAGGTCCTACACTACGTTTACCAAGACGCGGTCTCCACTCCAGAACTCGTTTATCCCAACTGTTGTCAGTTGTGCGGCAGATATCGCCAGCCCACTGCCGCTTAAGCTTACTAATCCGGTAATCCGGCTTAATTGTTCACAGGTATGTACATCCTGTAAGGGGAGTGTTCGAAAGATCTTCACGACCTGATACCACCTTCTCCTTTCTACCACCGGACAATGCGGAAGGCGAAAGGAATCCACCCTTACACTGTGGAAGTTCCACCAGCTCGTACTAAGCGGTTTGCTTCTTCTTTCTTGGTACGAACTGCTAAGGAATGGAACAACTTGCCGGCTTCTGTATTTCCAGAGAACTACAATTTGGGTGTCTTCAAGTCGAGAGTGAAAAGGCTTCTTCTGGGAAAGCACGCTACATCTTAGACCTCATTGTCACTCTCCATCAGGTAAGATGAGGTCAAGTGCAAACCCATCTTATATAAAAAAAAAAGTATGTTAATTAAGATATTTACCTCTTCGCTAGTGACGGGATGTGTTCTCAGCTTGGACAGCATGGCGACAGTCTCCTTATCATGGCGCAGGTCTGCCTTGCACCCGCACAGCAGGACTGGGGCTGACCCGCCGTGAGTGCGGACTTCTCTGTACCACTGGAAGATAAAGTACCTTCATTAGAACTGTCGTATTACTTAGTAGTGACGTCACAGAGAGTTTCCTTCATTTTGTGTTTTTTTTTTTGTGTTTGTAGTTCCTTATTACTCGGTAGTGACGTCACAGGGAGTTTCCTTAATTTTGTGTTTGTGGTTCCTTCGTTGTTACTTGTTTCCATAGTACAGTCAACTCCAAAAATATTCGTTCTTATATTGTGACAAGATCCTAAAAGTGTATACATATTTTTGGAGTCGAATATAGAAGGGAAAACCTTGGTTTGTGATGTTATGTTTGAATTTATGTGATGTTGTCTCAATTTATTTATTTTATTTTCTTTATTAATACCTTTTTAAAAAAAAATGGCAGTTATTTTATTAAATTAAAAATCTGAATTGGGATTTTTCATTTCAACGTTTTTTGGAATATTGTCCAATGGCGGCTGCTGTGTGAAAAGTCCACTAGATTGTGTACTGTGCTACAACGGTGATTAATTATTTTTGATGTGAGATTTCAAAATGTCACTAAATAACTAATCACGTTAAAGCACGAAATACATATTGACACAGAAGGCTGACTGCCCACTAAGAGCTAAAAATATGTCATGTACTCACGCATGCGCACTAACGGGCAAAAACGCCTTTTCGACTACATTAATCCTAACTTATGATATAAGATTGTCAAACTGTCGAGGTCTATGGTAGAAGCCGCGCGCTTATGTACTCATGCCGGGCAACAACCCTAGCATATGTCAACGAACTCTTCTAAATTCAAAATCAGGTCAAAGTCAAACTTCTGTGTGTAATTATTTTGTGGTTAAAGTTCTAACAGTACGCCATCTAGCGGATTTTTCATCATCCCGCCGCTATCGTCACTTACTCACTTTTAAAACGTTTACTTACTTTGGCCGCTGCGTTGTGTAAGGTCTCGGGCTCAGCGACGTTAAAGCAGAGCATGAAGATCCTGGCGTCCTGGTACGCCAGCGGCCTCACCGTGTCGTAAGCTGTTGTACCTGCGACAATCATTTTTTATTTTGTTAATGGCCTGTATTGTGTTCACGACACATTTAATTTTGCCAATGTCAAGTGTAGTTTGATAAAGTATAGTCAACAGTCGAAGTCAGTCGAAGTCACAGTCACTCAATAAAACGCTGGTGTTTAGCGTTTTAATGTCTTAAGGATTCTGTGGAGACTATTTTTAACAAAGCCGTAGGTTTTAAGACTCTATTAGGTCAAAGCAAGTTGTTCACGTAACAACTCACTCGACACACAATAGCAGTGCTAAAAACGACACAATTCAATGATTCCTATATTAATATCACCCTACAGCACTTCACTGCACAAAGTAACACCAAATTTGTACACTAAAAACCACAAGATACTAATTAAAATCTTTGGATTGCATCAGCCGATGCGGCTTGTTTCACAGTTACCCACAGAATCCTGCGACAATGATAGTCCATGTGGTAGCAAATCAATCAATCAGTCTATACAGTGTATCTTTTAAAGTGGTTTTGCCAAATGTACAGATTTAAAAAAAATCGATGGTATTTTTTGTGACTTTTATTTATCTACCAACATGCTAAATTAAGGGGCTATACGAATGAAACTAGCGCCGCCAACCTATTTACATTGATTGTGGCGAAAATATGATATTTTTTAAAAAAGCAAAACATTACAGACTTAGATAAAAGTAATAGAATTTTTCAAGATGCAATACAATATATAAAACACGCGACACGTAACAATAATGTCAATTATTGCTAAAAGTGGCCAATTATGTGACAATTATGTGCGTATAGAATTGTAAAAAAACTACTCAGTTTTATTCGTTGTTTAAAAAATGCAAAAGTGCCATCGCTGTTTGGCTGTGCCGAAACCCGGGATTGAACCGGGGACTTTAGATCTTCAGTCTAACGCTCTCTCCCAACTGAGCTATTTCGGCGGTAAGAGACGACGCGAAACTTCAGTATACATTCGTCGACCCGTTCGTAGGTTATATCCCTCTCACTCTGATAAGATAGTGTATTGTTATTATTAGTTATTAATAAAATTTCTCGATGGTCATCATAATTAGCTTTAATAAGAATCGGTAATTAACATTAATGTCCTATTAAAATAATGGTATTTTTTTCAAGTGACACTTAAAGTTAATTGCAAATATTTAAATCTTTGGTTAATTCTCTGAGTCTGTGTAAGTAAGAAGTCTCTGAGTGCCTATTTAGCAGATATGACAAAACGGAGCGACAAATTGTCGTGATTTTTAAGTGGAGATAGTTGAAGGGGTGGAGGTTAGGCTACTTTTTGCCCCTTTCTAACCCCCATTTAGGAAAGTGAAGCCGCGGGCAAAAGCTAGTTAAAATATAATCGGTATTTGTCATAAAATTCTAAAGAACTTTCACTAACCACTGTATTTACAGAATTTACCTTTATTTAATATATTAGGTAAGGAGATGAGATATAGAGACGTGGTATAAGTTACTAAATGAAGCAATATTAGTTACTAAACAGGCTATTCGTCATGAAGATTAAGTCGACGGGTGCAAAGTTAATAAAGTCAACTACAAATTCACGAATTTCTTTTTATTGCATTTTCGTACTAACAAAATCACATTACACAACCTAGCATAATTTGTTTTGCAGGTTTCGCTTTATTTTAATTAATTTTCAAACGTATAAAAAACCATCTACGCATGTTTTAGCAAATAATACGACGCCGATGCGACCAAGTAACGTTGGCCGTTTCCGCGCGGGACGCGGGGAGCGCCCCGCGCGTTCGCAAAATGTCAACAGACAGTTGGCTCTCTTTTCGCTGGCGCGCGGTCGTTTTAGGTTAACTAATATATTTTATTTTTCAAAGTAGTTGATTCAATACGTTTTTGTTAAAATGTTGTTAAATTGTCGGAGAGGTTATTTTCGAGAGGTTAGGGCGCATAAACGACCATCTGGCAGTTGACTCTTTCTACTTCGCGCTCAATGTAGATGTTATGATTTACGTTGATTTACTTTCAATTTTTTTTTTCATATAGTAGTATAGTTTTTAGTTTGAACTAACTTGATAAAAAACAGGTTATGAAATACAGCATGAGTGGTGGTGATTGTACTATAACTGCAATATATTAGCATGTTATTATGATTAATTTTCTTTTTAATGTTAATGTAGGTGTGACATGTACCCGCCATTAATATTGATTCCGCGCTCTTTCCAGTTTAGCGTTTTGAACATGTTCTGCAGCACAGCGGAGAAGAGTTTCCGAGATATAACATCTCCTTGTCTCACACCACGACGCAGCAGGACAGGCTCGGTTTGGTCATTTTGGATTAGGTACTACGAACATATTAGCGACGTCATACAGACACCTCAACACCTCGGTATATCGCCAATCGACTTGGCACCTCTGCAAGGCCTCGAGAACAGGCACCTGGTCTCGACGGAGTCAAAAGCTTTTTCATAGTCCACAAACGCCATGCACAGGGGCTGGTTATATTCTTTGGTCTTCTGTATAACCTGTCCCAATATGGTCTGTCTGTGTGAATATGGTCTATGGTGCTATAACTTCGTCGGAACCCGGCTTGCTCTGCAGGTTGAGCTTCGTCAAGTCTTCGTGTAAGGCGATTCGAAATGACTCTTGAGAACAACTTATAGACGTGACTTTGGTCGATAGTTCTTCAGTAAGGTTTTGTCGCCTTTCTTGAAGAACAATACGACTAAGCTCCGCGGTCACGCCCTAGGAGTTCTCCCGGAGCAAAATAACTGAGTTAAATATACGCCAAAGTTACTTCAGCACCGGCTTGGCGGCAGCTTTTAGAAGCTCGGTGTGACTCCGTCTTCTCCCGGGGCTTTTCCATTTTTATGTTAACCAAAAGCTGCCTCGATCTCCTCCAAGCTGATGTCGGGTAGATCCTCCGTCGCATGGCGGGTTAATGTGGCTCTTGAATCCTTCTCATCCGGCGTAGGGTGGGGTGAATGCGACGCGTATAACTGGCTATAGAAGGTGTAAACTTCCGAAAGAATCTCTAGCTTTGACGTGACGACTTCTCCATTTGTTTTGGTCAACTTCGACAGGTGGCTCCTGTCAAGATGTTGTACGAAGACTTTGGACCCCCCTGGTTCTGCTCAATTGCTATCTGTATTGAGAGTGTATTAGAGCTTCGGAGGTCACGTTTTAACAGCTTGGAGATGGATGGATGGATATTTTGAGCCCGAGCTGAAGTGACTGATGGATTTTTTCGCCTCTTGTCCATTAAGTCCAGAGTATCTTTCGAAAGTTTAGACCGCTTGCCCGTACGTCGCAACTCACAGAACTTTGCACCCTCGTCCCGAAGGATTTCCACCACTTGGTCGAATTCTTCGTCGATATCTACGTCAATTGTGGTTTCCAAGGCAGTGAATCGATTTTCCAATTTTAGTTGGAAAGCGTCGGAACCAGCGAGTGATTGGAGCAGATTTGGCCGGAGCGTGGACTTCATCAACCGAGAACGTTCAAGCTTAAAATTGATATTCAGAGTGCCTCTGAGAAGTCGGTGAACACTTCCGGTTTTAAACCTATTTATTACTATGACATCTCTGAATATACGCTTAATGTCCGATATATATTATGAAGTCGATCTCATTTTTAGTCATAGTATCTGGGCTCTGCCTCGTCCATTTCCTCTGGGGCTGTTTCTTAAAGAATTGATCCCGGAAAGAGCCGATCAATGCAATTAAGGGTTTGCAACTGTTTTACAATGTATAAATGCAACTGTTTTATAATGTATAATGTTCTTTTATATTAAATGATTTACTAAACATAACATGATATCTTAAAGTATTTAATTGCCTACCTGTCCTAAGTAAAAAAGGTAGGTATCTAAATGATATTACCTATTTTTTTATTTCTCTTAAATCAATAAATCAACGTTGGATTTAACTTGCAATTTAATTTTACAGCAAAGTAAATGACTGTATGTCATTTACTTTGCTATAAAGCGAAAGGATCTAAGTTAGTCAGTCTAACTATAAAGAAAACGTACGCGGCAACTCTATGCAAACAGTAACACATGCTTATGTGTGAGTGAAATTTGCAAATCAAAACCGATACATGACATTCCACACTAACCGTAAACGCTCTTAATGTGCAATTGATCAGTAAATGAGTAGTTCTTCATATGTTTTTTTATACGTCAAAGAAGGTTGTTCATGACTACGTAATAATTTTATCATTTGATTGTAATAAAAAAAATAAGATCTATTTAAAAGTATTTCATTTGGCTTCCTTGTCCATTAATGATTGTAATGAGATACGAAGCATAAAAAGTTATCGGCCATAATTTTACTTTCTGCAGTAGATGTTTTATTAAAACATACAAATAAGATTGTTTATCTTATGATTAAGTGTTTCAATTAAGATTAAGTTAAAAAAAATAAAGAACATACATTTTAAACATAAAACTTAAGTTCCGAGTATATGCGACCAAGTGGTAGTTGGCTCAGTTAGCATTTTATAAAGTGCGAAGTAGAAACGACTAACTGCAAAATCTCGTAAATTATCAACAAATTAGCATTACTAACATTATGTACAAATAAATAAGAATATAAATAGATACTGATAAAAAAATCAGAAATATTGGCCTACTCGTTAAGAAAATAACACACTTTTTCGATTATTCCGCTCTCCTGTAAAGTTGTTATTTTGTAGATGACTCTTTTTACTTTGCACCCGTCGAAGTGTTCCCTCGCATTAGTAAGTATTGATATTGAACTCCGTGGGTGTGGGAGAACTTTAGGCAAATTGTAATGGGGGCGGTTAGTACAACATCTACGGTTTTATTATAAACTAGTTGATGCTTGCAGCTCCGCTCGCGGGGTGTTTTGCCATAAATAGATAGAAAAGAAAAAGTTTATTCGCCCAAAGATACAGATATTATGTTTGGCCCTACAATTCATGTTTTTTTGAAAATCTCATATATATCGCTAGATTTGCGGGGCAGACAACCCTCTGTAACCTATCTCATCACTTTTTTGTGTTATAGTTCTGCTGTACCTTACAATTAATGTTTTTAAATGAATAAATATATACATATAATATAGAATTGGATTATATTAGATGAGATTTTAAGATCGAACATACAAAAATCTAAATCAAAGAGTCCGCCAATAGGTACATATACTTAGATATATAAAACACAATTAATTATATATCTATCATTAAGAAATGCATTGTTGTTGAAATAAAATAAATAAGCACTTAAAAAATATCGAATGGTTCAGGTGAGATTCAAACCTAAATCTTTCTACAAATCGAATCCTCACCCTTCGATGATTTTTTAAGTACGTTATTTACTTAAGAATAAATTGCAAACATTTTGCAGCCGACTTGAATAAAGTAACAATTTAAAAGTTCTCAAGAAATTTAAGATTGCTTTTCCTACAAGCTCCATATTGCATAAAGGAATGTTTCCCAATAACATTCTCCGTTCGCTCAAGATTTAACCTTTTATGGATCTTCGGGGAATATCAAATCAGTCAACGTACTTAGCATTAACATTTATTTGCGTAACGCAAGACAGGGGACCAGATAAACCGAATCATGGTTATACGTTCCAGAACTATTCAAAACGTGCAGATTTCCTAACATGTGTTCCTCACCGTCGAACTCAGACAAAATCCAGAGGTGTATGCCTCGAAAACGAACTATGACCCTTCGTAGGTAGCATAATCTTTTAGGCCTGTGCACACAATGTTTGCAACAGTTGGTTGACAGTAAACTATGTGTACCTACCAGCTAGTTTGTCATGCCTGATGCAATATTGCATAATGGCAAGTGGAATAGGGGCTCATGAATAATTGATAAGTCCGGCCTTTGGGGCTGTACGTAATATCCATGCTCGGACTGACTGGTGACATGTGCATTTTGGTATTTCAGTTCAAAAGTTTCAAATAGTGTATTGAGGACGTCGTTGCATAACGCGTAATGTAGGGTAAATTTGAACGTTGTTTTGTTTAGGGTAATTTTCATGGAGAGTTATTACCGTGGGCTTTAAATGCATTTCCCAAAAGGTTTGCAAGCGCACTTGTAACTCCACTGGTGTTGCAATTGTCCATGGGGCAGGTGCAATTGCTTACCATTCAGGTGATCGCCTGCTCGTCTGCTACTATCACATAAAAAAAAATGAAATCAAAATGTTTAAATGTTACCTACATGATAAGTAGGAGAGGCCTAAGCGTCCTAAACCGAGTAGTAGTTGGTTTTTTAAGATTCTGTTGTCAATTTCTGAGATAATATATTTTAAGGACTGCCACAGTATTTACATTTTTATGATAATGATATTAATCAGTGATTTCCAATACCGGATTCCATGCATTTCCACGTATTAGTTTTCTAAAAATAAACCCGTTTAAAAAGCCCAACTGTTACGAGTTTGCTTTTCATAATAAAAATCCAAGTTAATGCGCTATTTTGAATTTATATAGAAAACAGAATTTACGATATAAACTTTCCTCCGTATCTCGAGAACTTAGATTTGGCACCAGTAGCCTTCTATTTGGTGCCAAATTCCATGATCAGGGGATATGGAGAAAGTTTGTGGCAGAAGAAATAACACCAGGAATAATAGCAATATACCTAATCCTCCTTATTATAAAACGCGATCTAAGAAAGTTCAGGTGAAAATGGCGCTGTTACTTTCAAAAGGTGATAAAGAAAAGTGCCAGCATCAGTTTTAAAACAAAACTATCCTTTAGACCACGATTTGTAATAAGGAGGTGGTATTAGAATGGGATGACATAAATTATAGTAAGTACGGGAATATCTTGGTATCACATCCTAACTAATATAAATGCGAAAGTAACTCTGTCTGTCTGTCTGTCTGTCTGTCTGTCTGTCTGTCTGTCTGTCTGTCTGTCTGTCTGTCTGTCTGTTACTCTTCACGCCCAAACCACTGACGGATTTAAATGAAATTTGGTATACAGGTGATCTAGACCCTGAGAAAGAACATAGGCTACTTTTTTGCGGAAAAGGGGGTTGTAAGGGGTTAAAAGGGGGGTAAAACCTTTTCCACGCGGACGAAGTCGCGGGCGGCCGCTAGTCTTTTAATATAGTGGAATTAGTTCATACAGAGACCTTGGGGAAAATACGCAAGTGGAAAATGTTTGCATTACTTAATTTTTGGTTGCGTTTATTATTCAGTGACAAATATCATGTAAATATTATAAAAAGATTGCACCTTACACTTCATCAAGTTAATAAAGGTTCCCTGAAATATATAGCTCCCTTAGAGATATTTGTGGAATGTGTCAAAAACCGTGTTGCTAATCTGGCGCTTGATTTGATTTTTGCCATCGGCCAAAAGAGTTATGTTGCAATATGCACTGTATTGTACAGTAGAGAGCAAAAAGCAAGTTCATAGCACTGTATCCCAATTTCCACTGTATCTAGTATGAAAAATATTCCATGTGTCATGAATAAATTGACAATGTTACGCAACCGGTGATCTGGGTGCTGATTCTCGCATGTTTGAATACAACTGTCGAGTGTTCGAGAATCACTTTCCTATAGACCAATATGGATTCATAAAAGTTGTTCAATTTTAAAAACATGGCCATAGGCTGATGACATATACATGGTGGGAAAAACCTGGATGAGGCTAGGACCCCGTTAGACTAGGCCTATAATATACCCTGCAGCGGGATCAAGACAGGCTTATGATGATGGTGATGAGTTCAATTTCAAAAGTATTGTTTTTGGTATACTGTAACTTTGTTGGAAAGTCGATTAACTCCTTTTGATTGCGTAATTGGCTCCAGGGTACCAGTTATTTCTACGAGTAGGTATGTTATTTCAAAAAATACGACTAGTTCTAAACAATTGTCAGAGCAAGTGACAAACTAGTGAAGTCAATTTAACCAAGATGCAACAAATATTGTTTAAGTAAAAAAGTATGTTGTTTTGCGATTGTTTAATGCTATTTGTCTATGTCATTTTAATTTTATTTTTGTCTAGTTTTAGAGAGTGTCTTGTGACTCCGTGTCGTATGTGTACAGATAGTTTATTTGATCTTTATCAATATTTATCTAGATAGCCATCAGAATCGGCCCCTGGCCTGGCCACCCATTAATCGTGGGAGCAAATAAATCTCAGCGCGGTCCCGAACAACCAAACACCTATTATTTGATTCGTGTTTAAAATTTATTACGTTGCGTTTAAATCACTCTGTATATGCGATAGCCTCATTAACTTAGCGATCCACCCTGGCTTCGCATGTACGGTTTCTGAATGTATACAAAACTGTCGAATTTCTTCAATCGACTCTCATCTTACTGTCATACACATTAGGCTGAAAATCAATATACCTTGGAGCGATTCTGAAGCGCTTTGGGTAACAGACTATTATTAGTCTAAAGAACACTGTGCACTGTGTCTCAATCCTGGGCAGCACTTGGTCCAACGTCCATACAAAAATGGTCAATCTCCTTGACAGGTTGTGGTAACTTGATGTACAGTTTCCTACACTGAAGATTTGAAGTCTCCGGCAATCACTTGTGGCGTGGTGACTATAACTTATGGTCAGCGTCAAAAGTAGCTTAACCTTTTTATAGGTAGTAGGGTATTAATACGATTCATTGGTATTGGATCTTACTTCTATCATAAAATCAATCTAATGATTATATCGATGCAAAAAACACGTATGTAAAATTTATTCACCCCATCATCATCATCATCATTTCAGCCAATAGACGTACACTGCTGGACATAGGCCTCCCCTTAAAGTTCTCCACACAGATCGGTCCTGTGCCACCCGCATCCAAGGGACTAGCAACAAAATGCATTCACCCCGCTAGCAACAAAACGCATAGCTAGTCGGATACTGGACCTAGTTTCACATTTATTTTTAGCCAGGCGAAATATGACGTCACATTTATAATTGACAGTTACGAGTAGTGGCAACATTCACTGGTCAGCGCGCAAGCAAATGTGAGAGTTGCCAGCGCGGAAATAAAATAATGGCCAGGGTTGGCAGTGGTGTTGGAAAACATCGATTTTTGTGGAGATAAATTTCTTTAAATGTCGCAGACTACAGCGGCCTTATAAAAAGGATACAGCGCACTTATGTGGGCAAACACTAGTTCACACTGTACTGTCATTACCTTTAGAGGGCGTGTTAAAGAAAAAAAATTTAAAACTATTCAGGAAATGGCGCTCATTCAAGGCCGTCAAACAATATGGTATCCGCAGAGATTGCTCCCTGTATGTTTTGATAAATGATAGGATTCAAAGCCGGGTCAAAAATAATTAGACATAGAACGCCGGCTCCCTCCTCGCGTATAAAACAACCTATGCACACATGTACGCGCATGTATAGTGATCAAAGGATGCGGTTCCGCAGAAGCGGAGTTGTTATTTAAAATGTACCAATCACATTGCTCATCAGGGACTAGATGTGTATTTTTTGAGCAACGTCAATTCTTGTAAGTCTCCGCTCAACTTCACGCATCTCCGCTCCGCTCAACTTCACGCTTCTGTGGAAACGCACTCTAAGTTTGGTTCGACATGAGACGTAAGACAGGAATTACACGATACAATGAACTGTACCTGGTGAACGTCTCCCAAGCTGAGACGGTAGGAAGGACCATGGTCAGCCCACGGGCTGGAGGACCTAATGACTTTTTGGGCGCGTACATACATAACTTCGAATTCTTTGATACCAATGTCAGCTTCTGTGAGTTTTGTAGCGCTGCCGTCGCTTTAAAACGCTTTTCCCAAAGTTAAGAGCGTTCTCGGCTAGTGCGGAATGTCATGTTTCGGTTTTGATTTGCAAAATTTCACTCACACAAAGCATGTGTTACTGTTTGCATAGAGTTGCCGCGTACGTTTTCTTTATAGTTAGACTGACAAATTTGATCCTTTCGCTTTATAGCAAAGTAAATTACTGTATTGTTGTAAATTAAATTGCAAGTTAAATAAAATAAAATAAAGCACTTAAAAATATCGAATGGTTCAGGTGAGATTCAAACCTTCTACAAATCGAATCCCACCCTTCGATGATTTTTTAAGTTAGTTACTTACTTAAGAATAAATTGCAAACATTTTGCAGCCGACTTGAATAAAGTAACAATTTAAAAGTTCTCAAGAAATTCAAGATTGCTTTTCCTACAAGCTCCATATTGCATAAAGGAATGTTTCCCAATAACATTCTCCGTTCGCTCAAGATTTAACCTTTTATGGATCTTCGGGGAATAACAAATCAGTCAACGTACTTAGCATTAAATTTATTTGCGTAACGCAAGACAGGGGACCAGATAAACCGAATCATGGTTATACGTTCCAGAACTATTCAAAACGTGCAGATTTCCTAACATGTGTTCCTCACCGTCGAACTCACAAAAATCCAGAGGTGTATGCTCGAAAACGAACTATGGACCCTTCGTAGGTAGCATAAATTCTTTTAGGCTGTGCACACCAATGTTTGCAACATTGTGGTTGACAGTAAACTATGTGTACCTTACACATGCTAGTTTTCATGCCTGATTGCAATATTGCAAATGGCAAGTGGAATAGGGGCCTCATGAATAAATGATAAGTCCGGCCTTTGGGGCTGTACGTAATATCCATGCTCGGACTCTGACTGGTGACATGTGCACTTTTGGTATTTTCAGTTCAAAGTTTCAAATAGGTGTATTTGGACGTCGTTGCATAACGCGTATATGTAGGGTAATTTGAACGTTGTTTTTGTTTAGGGTAATTTTCATGGAGAAGTTATTACCGTGGTCTTTAAATGCATATTCCAAAGGTTTGCAGCGCACTTGTAACTCCACTGGTGTTGCAATTGTCCATGGGCGGTGGCAATTGCTTACCATCAGGTGATCCGCCTGCTCGTCTGCTACATATCACATAAAAAAAATGAAATCAAATGTTTAAATGTTACCTACATGATAAGTAGGAGAGGCCTAAGCGTCTATAACCGAGTAGTAGTATTTTTTTTAAGATTCTGTTGTCAATTTCTGAGATAATATATTTTTAAGGACTGCAACAGTATTTACATTTTTATGAGAATGATATTAATCAGTGTTTTCCAATACCGGATTCCATGCATTTCCACGTATTATTTTCTAAAAATAAACCCGTTTAAAAGCCCAACTGTTACGAGTTTGCTTTTCATAATAAAATCCAAGTTAATGCGCTATTTTGAATTTTAATAGAAACAGAATTTACGATATAACTTTCTCCGTATCTCGAGAACTTAGATTTGGCACCAGTAGCCTTCTATTTGGTGCCAAATTCCATGATCAGGGGATATGGAGAAAGTTGTGTCAGAAGAAATAACACCAGGAATAATAGCAATATACCTAATCCTCCTTATTATAAAACGCGATCTAAGAAAAGTTCAGGTGAAAATGGCGCTGTTACTTTCATAAAGGTGATAAAGAAAAGTGCCAGCATCAGTTTTAAAACAAAACTATCCTTTAGACCACGATTTGTAATAAGGAGGTGTGTATTAGAATGGGATGACATAAATTATAGTAAGTACGGGAATATCTTGGTATCACATCCTAACTAATATTAAAATGCGAAAGTAACTCTGTCTGTCTGTCTGTCTGTCTGTCTGTCTGTCTGTCTGTCTGTCTGTCTGTCTGTCTGTCTGTCTGTTACTCTTTCACGCCCAAACCACTGAACGGATTTAAATGAAATTTGGTATACAGGTGATCTGACCCTGAGAAAGAACATAGGCTACTTTTATTGCGGAAAAGGGGGTTGTAAGGGGTTAAAAGGGGGGTAAAACCTTTTCCACGCGGACGAAGTCGCGGGCGGCCGCTAGTCTTTTAATATGGAATTAGTTCATACAGAGACCTTGGGGAAATACGCAAGTGGAAAATGTTTGCATTACTTAATTTTTGGTTGCGTTTATTATTCAGTGACAAATATCATGTAACATAATATTATAAAAGGATTGCACCTTACACTTCATCAAGTTAATAAAGGTTCCCTGAAATATATAGGTCCCTTAGAGATATTTGTAGAATGTGTCAAAAACCGTGTTGCTAATCTGGCGCTTGATTTGATTTTTGCCATCGGCCAAAAGAGTTATGTTGCAATATGCACTGTATTGTACAGTAGAGAGCAAAAAGCAAGTTCATAGCACTGTATCCCAATTTCCACTGTATCTAGTTTGAAAAATATTCCATGTGTCATGAATAAATTGACAATGTTACGCAACCGGTGATCTGGGTGCTGATTCTCGCATGTTTGAATACAACTGTCGAGTGTTCGAGAATCACTTTCCTATAGACCAATATGGATTCATAAAAGTTGTTCAATTTTAACAACATGGCCATAGGCTGATGACATATACAGAGTGGTGGGAAAAACCTGGATGAGGCTAGGACAGGCCCGTTAGACTAGGCCTATAATATACCCTGCAGCGGGATCAAGATACAGGCTTATGATGATGGTGATGAGTTCAATTTCAAAGTTTGTTTTTGGTATACTGTAACTTTGTCTCAGGAAAGTCGATTAGTTCCTTTTGATTGCGTAATTGGCTCCAGGGTACCAGTTATTTCTACGAGTAGGTATGTTATTTCAAAAAATACCACTGGTTCTAAACAATTGTCAAAGCAAGTGACAAACTAGTGAAGTAAATTTAACCAAAATGCAACAAATATTGTTTAATTGAATAAGTATTTGTTTTGCGATTGTATAATGCTATTTGTCTTTGTCATTTTAATTGTATTTTTGTCTTTTAGTTGTGACGCCGTGTCGTATGTGTACAGATAGTTTCTTTGATCTTTATCAATCATTATCTAGATAGCCATCAGAATCGGCCCCTGGCCAGGCCACCCATTAATCGTGGGAGCAAATAAATCTCAGCGCGGTCCCGAACAACCAAACACCTATTATTTGATCGTGTTTAAAATTTATTACGTTGCGTTTAAATCACTCTGTATATTGCGATAGCCTCATTAACTTAGCGATCCACCCTGGCTTCGCATGTACGGTTTCTGAATGTATACAAAACTGTCGAATTTCTTCAATCGACTCTCATCTTACTGTCATACATATTAGGCTGAAAATCCATATACCTAGGAGCGATTCTGAAGCGCTTTGGGTAACAGACTATTATTAGTCTAAAGAACACTGTCCACTGTGTCTCAATCCTGGGCAGCACTTGGTCAAACGTCCATACAAAAATGGTCAATCTCCTTTGACAGGTTGTGGTAACTTGATGTACAGTTTCCTACACTGAAGATTTCTGAAGTCTCCGGGCAATCACTTTGTGGCGTGGTGACTATAACTTATGGTCAGCGTCAAAAGTAGCTTAACCCTTTTATAGGTAGTAGGGTATTAATACGATTCATTGGTATTGGATTATTTCTATCATAAATCAATCTAATGATTATATCGATGATTAAAACACGTCTGTAAAATTTATTCACCCCATCATCATCATCATTTCAGCCAATAGACGTACACTGCTGGACATAGGCCTCCCCCAAAGTTCTCCACACAGATCGGTCCTGTGCCACCCGCATCCAAGGGACTAGCAACAAAATGCATTCACCCCGCTAGCAACCAAACGCATAGCTAGTCGGATACTGGACCTAGTTTCACATTTATTTTTAGCCAGGCGAAATATGACGTCACATTTATAATTGACAGTTACGAGTAGTGGCAACATTCACTGGTCAGCGCGCAAGCAAATGTGAGAGTTGCCAGCGCGGAAATAAAATACTGGCCAGGGTTGGCAGTGGTGTTGGAAAACATCGATTTTTGTGGAGATAAATTTCTTTAAATGTCGCAGACTACAGCGGCCTTATAAAAAGGATACAGCGCACTTATGTAGGCAAACACTAGTTCACACTGTACTGTCATTACCTTTAAGAGGGCGTGTAAAGAAAAAAATTTAAAACTATTCAGGAAATGGCGCTCATTCAAGGCCGTCAAACAATATGGTATCCGCAGTTCCATAAGTCAAGATTGCTCCCTGTATGTTTTGATAAATGATAGGATTCAAAAGCCGGGTCAAAAATAATTAGACATAGAACGCCGGCTCCCTCCTCGCGTATAAAACAACCTATGCACACATGTACGCGCATGTATAGTGATCAAAGGATGCGGTTCCGCAGAAGCGGAGTTGTTATTTAAATGTACCAATCACATTGCTCATCAGGGACTAGATGTGTATTTTTTGAGCAACGTCAATTCTTGTAAGTCTCCGCTCAACTTCACGCATCTCCGCTCCGCTCAACTTCACGCTTCTGTGGAAACGCACTCTAAGTTTGGTTCGACATGAGACGTAAGACAGGAATTACACGATACAATGAACTGTACCTGGTGAACGTCTCCCAAGCTGAGACGGTAGGAAGGACCATGGTCAGCCCACGGGCTGGAGGGACATAATGACTTTTTGGGCGCGTACATACATAACTTAACGAATTCTTTGATACCAATGTCAGCTTCTGTGAGTTTTGTAGCGCTGCCGTCGCTTTAAAACGCTTTTCCCAAAGTTAAGAGCGTTCTCGGCTAGTGCGGAATGTCATGTTTCGGTTTTGATTTGCAAAATTTCACTCACACATAAGCATGTGTTACTGTTTGCATAGAGTTGCCGCGTACGTTTTCTTTATAGTTAGACTGACAAATTTTGATCCTTTCGCTTTATAGCAAAGTAAATTACTGTATTGTTGTAAAATTAAATTGCAAGTTAAATAAAATAAAATAAATCCAACGTTGATTATGTTATTCTTTTGATTTTTTTGATTTCAGAAAAAATAAAAAAATAGGTATATCATTTACATACCTACCTACCTTTTTTACTCAGGACAGGTAAGCAAATTAAATACTTAAAGATCATCATGTTTTGTTGTAATAATCATTTAATAAAACAGAACATTACTACAGTACCTAAAACCGTTGTATTGGCTCCATACTCCATACTAATATTATAAATGCGAAATTACTCTGTCGTCTGTCTGTCTGTCTGTCCTGTCCTGTCTGTCTGTTACTCTTTCAGGCCCAAAAACTACTACTCAACGGATTAAATGAAATTTGGTATACAGATAATCTAGGACCCTGAGAAAGACATAGGCTACTTTTTATTGCGAAAAGGGGGGTTGTAAGGGGGTTGAAAGGGGGGTAAAAAGTTACTTTTCCACGCGGACGAAGACGCGGGCGGCGCTAGTACATTATAAAAAACAGTTGCAACCCTCAATTGATCCCTTTCTGGGATCAATTCTTTAAGAAAACAGCCCCAGAGGAAATGGACGTGGCAGAGCCCCAGATACTATGACTAAAATGAGATCGACTTCATATATATATCGGACATTAAGGCGAATATTCAGAGATGTCTCAGTGATCAATAGGTTTAAAACCGGAAGTGATCACCGACTTCTCAGAGGCACTTTGAATATCAATTTTAAGCTTGAACGTTTCTCGGTTGATGAAGTCCACGCTCCGGCCAAATCTGCTCCAATCACTCGCTGGTTCCGATGCCTTCCAACTGAAATTGGAAAATCGATTCACTGCCTTGGAAACCACAATTGACGTATATATCGACGAAGAATTCGACCAAGTGGTGGAAATCCTTCGGGACGAGGGGCACAAAGTTCTGTGAGTAGCAAGCGGTCTATACTCTGGATTTAATGGACAAGAGGCGGAAAGATCCATCAGTCACTTCGGCAAGAACAACGGGCTCTAAATAAGTCCAATCTCCAAGCTGTTAAGACGTGACCTCCGAAGCTCCAATTCACTCTCAATACAGAGAGCAATTGAGCAGAACCAGGGGGGTCCAAAGTCTTCGTACAAGCTCTTGGACAACTTAAAAATGGAAAAGCCCCGGGAAAAGACGGAGTCACACCGAGCTTCTGAAAGTTGCCGGCAAGCCGGTGTTGAAGGAACTTTGACGTATATTTAACTCGGTTATTTTCTTCGGGAGAAACTCCTAGGGCGTGGCCGCGGAGCTTGTTCGTATTATTCTTCAAGAAAGGCGACAAAACCTTACTGAAGAACTATCGACCAAAGTCACGTCTATAAGTTGTTCTCAAGAGGTCATTTCGAATCGCCTTACCCGAAGACTTGACGAAGCTCAACCTGCAGAGCAAGCCGGGTTCCGACGGTTTTAGCACCATAGACCATATTCACACAGTGAGACAGGTTATACAGAAGACCAAAGAATATAAACAGCCCCTGTGCATGGCATTTGTGGACTATGAAAAAGCTTTTAACTCCGTCGAGACCTGGTCTGTGTCTCGAGGGCCTTGCAGAGGTGCCAAGTCGATTGGCGATATCGGACTTGGCACGAGGTGTTGAGGTGTCTGTATAACGTCGCTAATATGTCCGTAGTAATCCAAAATGGCCAAACCGAGCCTGTCCTGCTACGACGTGGTGTGAGACAAAGAGATGTTATATCTTCGAAACTCGTCTCCGCTGCGCTGCAGGACTTGTTCAAAACGCTAAACTGGAAAAGAGCGCGGAATCAATATTAATGGCGGGTACATGTCACACCTACGATTCGCAGACGACATCGTCATCTTGACGGAAACCTTACATGGCCTACAGGCGAGCAGCCTGGCTGAATCTTCCAATCACTTCGATCTTCGGATGAACTTGTATAAAACCAAGGTCATTTTCAACGAGCTCGTTGATCCGGGACCGGTCGCTGTTAATGGAGTACCTCTCGAAATTGTCCAGGAATATGTCTATCTAAGATAAACGCTCCAATTAGGCAGAAACAACTTCGAGAGAGAAGCCAATAGAAGAATTCAGCTAGGCTGGGCAGCATTTGGTAGGCTTCGTCAAGTCTTCTCGTCATCCATCCCTCAAAGTCTTAAGTCGAAAGTCTTCGACCAGTGCGTCCTCGCGGTCATGACTTACGGTGCCGAGACGTGGACGTGGCTGGACTAATCCACCCGGTTCAAAGTCGCTCAAAAAGCTATGGAAAGGGCTATGCTCGGAGTATCTCTGAAGAACCGCATCAGAAATGATGTAATCCGACAGAGAACCTGAGTCACCGACATAGCCCACCGAATTAGCAAACTGAAGCGGCAGTGGGTTGGTCACATTAGCCGCAGAACTGACAACCGTTGGAGCCGTAAAGTCCTTGAGTGGAGACCGCGACTCGGTTAAGTGTTGGACGCCCTGCGACAAGATGGGATGATGACATTCGAAGGCTGGCTGGTGTGGGCTGGATGAGAGTGGCTGAAAATCGGGAGCAGTGGCGTGCATTAGAGGAGACCTATGTCCAGCATGTTGGAATACATCAAAAATAACTCAAACTCGTCCCATGCTAATCTGCACTTAATTGCATAGTAATAGAGTTCCTCTTGTTGCACTTGTTAATAAGGTTCATTTTACGAATACATATTTCGACCTTGAATCCTGAGGGATCACTCTGTTAGTAAGTCTTGAGATGTTAGTAAGTCTTGAGATGCCAGCGAGTCTTGTCGACTCGGCCGGTTCGTCTTGTGGAGTCTGTTGACTCAGATAGTTAGTCTTGCTCTGTCTGTGAGTCTTGTTACTCTGCTAACTGTACATTTGTAAACATGCGTACTCTCCTATAAAACGATTTAATAAAGATATCGTTTTAGTACCAACAAATAAGTTTGTCATTGACTCCCAAAACCCAATACAGCAGTGGACGAGTGTGGGTTGCTGATGATGATGATGATGAAATTCTACTTTAAAATCATAGTCATGTTTCTGTAGTTTGCGATTCAACTATTTCCAATTCTTCGGTGGTATTCTCATGTATTTGACCTTCTCTTTTCTGCCTTTAGCAATAAACGTAATGAAATCATCGTAAAAGAAAAATGTGAATAGATTATGACCAGCTATGTCATTAAAAGTGGATTCGCGGTAACTTACGTTTTAGCTTCATTAGCTTTGGCCAAATTAAGTACCATAACTTTTCCTTTTCTTCCCCGAATAGCGCCTTTTATATCACATTTTATATTATTATGTAAAAATGTAAAGAATATAATATATTAATCTATGGAAAGTTACTAGAATTGCATTTCTTTACCTTCGTACTCACCAAAATTTTGTTTGGTTAAAACAAATTAATATTCTTAAAACAAAAAGTATCAATCCGTCTCAGTCGCGTCAAAAAATCTCCAATTTCAAATAAAATTTTACGTAGCACGCGGTGACCGGGAGCGACATAGGTCCTACCTCGGAAAGGCCTCGGCCGGCACTGAGCGCTGGTGCGATTCTGCGCCGATTATATAGTAGTACTAAATGATTCATAATAAAATAAAAAAACAAGTTATTAAAGTTAAAAAAATACCACGTTTTAAAGCGTAAATTTCTTCATTTATTAGGTTTAAAAAAAATCAAGAATACCTTTTATTTCATCCTAAACTAATACGTGTAATAACTCGAAAAATTACTAACAATGATACTTTTGAGTACACTTTTCTTGTATGAAAACTTACAGTAATCACTATTGTTTTGTAGCCATGCCCTAATATATGTTATTGTTCTTTTAATAGAAATATTGTCATAAGTTTGTCGTTTATAGTTTTACTATTATCGAGCATTTGCGTAGACCTTCGACCACAAGTTTCAAAAAGGGATTGTATTAAAACTGTTCTAACGAGAAAACTAAATGATCATTTGAAAATATTTTGAAATTATGCATTAGATTATGAAATCTGCAATAATTTGACATCAATATCTTATTTACAAACTGTATAGATTATCATTTTATTCTCCATCGGAAATCAATGATTTTGACTTAAGTGTGACTCTTACGGATAAACGCTCTTAAAATCGACTTAATGTCGAAAGTGCGAGAATCGATTACCCAGTGACTTGTAATATCAAAGGTAGGACTAATTCAGCAGTTATTCCATTACTGCTACGCCAATTGGGAAAACTTTTGAGCGTTCGGCGTTCCTATTTATATCCATAAATGTTGTGTTAATTACAGATTACTATCTTAACCAGTGTTGCCATTATATTAATAAAATAACGCACTTATAAACTTCATTACGAGTGGAAATCAAGCAACCACCTCACATGTACAGTCTACAGCAAGCCCTCTTCAAGCCTCTTATTTAATACACTCGCCTATTGTTTCCCCACTACCATTACAATATCGTCACACCAAACGGGCAGGTGGTGGACGTCGTCTCAATCTTGGCTGCCATTCACCACAAGCTTTATCATCCATCTTTGAGCCTTGCCAGGTATCCTGCACATCTCCACTTTAGCTCACACACTCGCGTGCCAACATCGACTACCCTACTCATAGTTCTCCTTCAGATTTCGTTATCACTTTCCCTTTCGGTTTTACAACACCTCAAATGTTACAAAATGTTTCTCTAAACTTACCTACATCATCTTAAGGTTTGGTACCAAAATGTTTAGTTAGTTTGGCAACCACCATCTTAACGTGGGGGAATTAATTCAGTACCGTTCACGTTCAGACAATATACGGCGTATGCAAATCAGTCATTTCAGGAGTCTACGCGACCTAGCTCAAAGAGTAGGTAGCAGACAGAGTGACCGGTATGAACGACGCTCTGTGATGTGTACAAATGAGAAGTCACGGCTGTTCAAATTAATATTTCAATCAATAGCCACCAGGCTTTGTGCAGGGCGAAAAAAAAAATGGGCCCTGTGTTCGAAATGTCGCTAACATGAAGATTCATGAAGGAATTCAGCGACCTCTCTGATCTCGCAGATGTTCATGGGCGGCGGTGATTACTTACCAGCAGGTGACCCGCTTGCTCCGTTTGCCGCCTCTAGTATATATATTATATTATATTATGAGCCCGTAATGTCCCACTACAGGGCAAAGGCCTCTAGTATATAAAAAAAAAATAGGTGCTTTCCATTTCGAAAAATCAACCTGTTATATAGGTAAGTATTATGATTTTAGAACGACAATTTTTTTTGGACTCCCCATACAAAATTGTCATGCCAATTTGACCTAGATATTAGCAGCAAAGATTTAAATCAGATACTTAAAAAAACAGTATTAAAAAAACAGTATAGATTCAAAACAGTAGGTATATTGTATAATGTTTCTTCCGCACATATTGCCTGTACCTAGTCTGCCTCTGTCATTTCTGCTGAACCATGCAGAGATGTATGTGTGGTGATGTAGTGTTCTGTCTGATTATTTTGTGGTTGTTGTCTGTCTGTACCTATTGCAAAACGGTGTTCCTTTACTTCACTCTGTTCAATAACTCAAGCAACCTAGTGCTCCGTTCGCGATTTTAGATGAAGTGTGTTCGATTGAGATAAGAGATTCAATGTCTTTCTGAAGAGATGTCATATTTATTGTCCTCGGGAGTAAGATGCCAAAAACTTATTTCATACGGAGAGAAAGTGATAGCAATATTATTGTTGTTACATAAACAGGTAGAATTTATCATCACCAGTCAAATTTAAACGTGGTGTCTATTCATGAGTGTGAATAGCTTTTCCTATCTCTCAGTGTGGGAATTGGGTAGTTGACTATTTTTTTTAATGTGTTTAATCAAAAGACGCTTCAATTTAAGAAACATCGTTGAAAGAATCACTTGATTCTCATTTGAATTACCTGAGATATCACAACTTTAAGAAACATATTTTGGGCAAGCCCAAAAACGCTCCAACTCAAACTTCTGTGTGCGCGTCTAGTAAATTTTGTTTGGTAGCTATATCAAATGTTTCGTTTAAGTAAATGGTTTTATTTTAAAAGTATATGGAAAATGTACGGGTAGTTCAATGACATAATTATTAAAAACAAATATATACCTACTTTAAAAATGGACTTGCCCATAGAACTTTGAATGCTCACAAAACCAGCTAGACGTTATATTTTAACTGAAAATGTTGGCCATTGGTTCCTATTTACCAATATTTTGATAGAGTATCAATATTTTTTACTATATCGAGATTAGTCAAATACCCAATTACCTACGTTGTGTCCAAGGCGCTTCGGAACCTGGGGAACGCAACCATATCAACTGGATTTTGATGACCTTTGGAAACAAAGATCCCCCCCCCTTCCGACGTTTGGGGTCCTGGGTTCGATTAAATCCAATCCAAAATTCGTATTCGTTCTAATGTTGTTTAGAGGGATGTAATATTCACAGCTACACCCGGTACAGTCAATTCAATTATAAATCATAAATAGTCATAGCATAAGAGTCTAGGTGTTCCTACCTACATTATATTGAAGGAATGTATTATTATTTGTACGTCTGGGAGCATTCGTTTCCGAGTGGACACTGCGACCAATTTGGAGACTTATTTTTGAATTGTCGTCTCACTAAAAATTGTGTGACTCGCATGATTTTTGACATCCGCATTTTTGAATCATTCGAAAACGAGCGTTTTGCAACGAGTGGTGTACCTAAACCACTCGTTTCCATGAGGCGAGTGGACGCATTTACGTCAACGTGAAACGAGTTAAAACTATACTTTGACAAGCTTGGCAATACTCTAATCGAGTGATTTCAAAAATAGGAGAACTGTGTGTTGTGACTTGCAAAACGAGTAGTTTTGTTCGGACGAAGCGAAAATTAAAAAATAGGTCTCCTATATAGGCTGATACTCTACTCTACTTCAGATGCAACGCATTAAACCATATGCAACAAAATCTCGATCTAAAATGTTGAACATAGGCTCTAAAGGAATCCAGAACCCGGAGTACAGTTTCATGTTCCTGAAATGCGGCAACAGAGTAACTTTAACGCTCACGGCGTATGTTCCGCGCTCGCTGCACACTAATTTCGCGTAAATGCAATTGCCGAACTCGACCCAGACTGACGTACAATGTTGCAGAGATTACTAGCTTGCACCTTGCCACAATCGTAGTTAAGTCGTAGTGGCCTAATTGTAAAAAGTTTCTGAATTGTGTCTGTAAAGGTGCACAATGTTATAGACACGTTTGTGAAAAATCCACTAGATGGCGTACTGTAGGACTGAGGTCCAGCTACCCGGGGATTGGTTATTTTTGACGAGAGATATCGATATGTCACTGAGCAGTGAACGCCTGATGACGTTGAAGTTGGATCTCAGTCTAACAGTACGTCATCTTTTTTTTTTATGTGATAGGAAGCCGGCGAGCAGGCGGATCACCTGATGGTAAGCAATTGCCGCCGCCCATGGACACTTGCAACACCAGTAGAGTTACAAGTGCGCTGCCAACCTTTTATCCCCTTCCCCCCTTCCCTCACTCACTCGGCGAAACACAGCACAGGGGCTGCTTCACGCCGGTTTTCTATGAGGCAGTGGTATCGAGGTGGAGCCGGCCCTTTCATGGGCTTAGGGGAAAACTCGCACGAAACAAACTCGCCCGCAAATTTCAAGATTTTTTGGCTGGTCATTGTTCTAACCTAACCTAACCAATATTTTTTCATCCAGTCGAGTTTAGTCAGTATAATCATCACAAAAATATTGGTTAGGTTAGGTTAGAACAGTGACCAGCCAAAAAATCTTGAAATTCGCGGGCGAGTTTGTTTCGTGCGAGTTTTCCCCTAAGCCCTTTCATGCCGAAGCGTGGCTCTCCCACGCGTGGCTCTAGCGGATTTTTCACATGCGATAGCCTCCATTGTAGTGAGTTAGTGACGAATAAAGCTACTTAATGGAGTATTGTCGTCTTTGCCCTGCAGTGGGTCAGTACCTACTTAAAATAGAGAATTGGAGTTTCAAATGGTGCCTATTATTACATTCTACCAACCAGAACCAGAGTCACCGACATAGCCCACCGAATCAGCAAACTGAAGTGGCAGTGGGCTGGTCACATTAGCCGCAGAACTGACAACCGTTGGAGCTATAAAGTCCTTGAGTAGCGACCGCGACTCGGTAAACGTAGTGTTGGACGCCCTGCTACAAGATGGGATGACGACATTCGAAGGCTGGCTGGAGTGAGCTGGATGAGAGTGGCTGAAAATCGGGAGCGGTGGCGTGCATTGGGGGAGACCTATGTCCAGCAGTGGACGAGCGTGGGTTGCTGATGATTACATTCTAAAACTTCCGGGTGATTTCGGTAACCAGTCCACCAGACGTTAGACGCAAGTTATTGCTATTAAATAAATATTAATGAAAATCGTACCATTTCGGATGCCAGCTTACCAAAACAACTTCTAGAAGTTAAACTAAAACGTGGTTGGTTGAGTCCGAATGGTTAAATGAATTCAAAACGCGTCCTCTATTAAGGTTCCATTTGAAGTTTAAAGTAAAAGCTATTTCCAGAGATTGTGAGTGGCCTATCCTCACTGCCCTGGTGGCTATTTCAGGTCTTCATCATACCGGGACTCTTATAGTACACCTTGGATTTTCAAACGTGTTCTTAGGGGCCATGTGGTAAAGTATCAGCATATGTAGTGATCACAAACCCGAGCTATGTTCGATAAATTCGAAACTTACGTTTTGCTCGACCCGAGAATTGAACCCGGGACCCCGGGATCATGGCCCGGTACTTAGACCACTGGACTAACAGGGCGTTAAGTGTCATCTGGGACAAAATCAAAATGATTGTTAACAGTGTGGGTTGAATGAATATGTAGGTCCTATAGGAATTTAAGCAAATTCTTTTTTTTAAATAGAATGCTCTCCAGAGTTATATGGAAAATAAATCTTAAATTAACCACAGTAAATAAAAATACATTATCGACGCTTCTGCACAGTGCACAGCCTTTTTTTTTTATGTGATAAGTAGCAGACGAGCCGGCGGATCACCTGATGGTAAGCAATTGCCGCCGCTCATGGACACTTGCAACACCAGTGGAGTTACAAGTGCGTTGCCAACCTTTTATCCCCTTCCCCCCGGGTGGGCCTCCGGTACCCTCACTCACTCGGCGAAACACAGCACAGGGGCTGCTTCACGCCTTATGGAAATACAATATTTTGTGGCACGTTAATTACCACAACTCATGCCGAACCGTGACTCTCCCTCGTTAGTATCTCAGTAATTCCGGGCCCCCCTTCTCCAGTACAAACAGCCTGTGCTTGACCGATTTTAAAAGCCTAGCTTTTCCCGTGGGTTTTAATCTTTTTGTGAGACTATGTTGACTCTTTAAGGGAATTTCAGCGCTATGGGATATGGAGTACAGTTTTTATCGGATAACGGAATTTCCTCTGAAGTAAGTTTTTCCTTTTTTAATGAAATTTTTACTCATAAACCAAGTGTGAGTGATAGTGATATTCAGGATGTAACTTTAAGTTTAAAACCTTTTATCACAAAATAATTACACACTGAAAGGAGGCTGCCCACTAAGAGCTAAAAACGTGTCATGTACTCACGCATGCGCACTAACGGGGAAATACGCGTTTTCGACCACAGTAATCCTAGCCTATGACATAAGATTGTCAAAACTGTTGAGGTCTGTGGTAGAGGCCGCGCGCTTATGTACTTATGCCAGGCAACAACCCTAGCATATGTCAACGAACTCTTCTAAATTCAAAATCAGGCTGAGTCTAACTTCTGTGTGTAATTATTTTGTGCTTTTATCCAGTGCGACAAGCCGTTTTTAGAGTTCCGTAGTCGAATGGCGAAAAATTGTAGATTGATTATGTTTGTCTGTCCGTTCGTATTTCAAAGCCATTATTTTCCGAAACTATAATAGCTATACTGATGAAACTTGGTAAGGTATATTCTGTACACCGCTTCAAACAAAAAAAAAAAAAAACAATTTTGAGGATCCTATAATATAACCACTGTTACCTAAAAAAAATTTTTTCATCGAACCTATGTTTGTGGGGGAATGGATAGATTTTTACAAAAGTAGAATATACAAAATAACAAATTACGAGATAAAATCCAAGATGGCAGCTTCCAAAAATGCCGTATTAGTATGTCGTGAGTTGCTAAAATTTGTAATTTTCCCGTGAAATTTCCCCCCTACCACATCCTGTAGATACCACACTTTTCCATTAAAGGTTTAACTGGAATTGTTTTCATTGAAATTAATATTGAATCCGATTCCAAATAGTCGCTGGAAGGTATTTATTTAACTTAATAAAAGAGTATTTTTGTCGTTTTCATAATTCAATTCGGAATCGTACTGAAAAGCCATTAAACTCCCTCTGTGGAATAATTCCACATTTTCCTCCCCTGTTGACTTAATTTTTTTCACGACAAGTTCCTGGCTGCGGAATTCATGTATTCAGCAAATAAAAATGACAATAAACTTGCATTTGTGTAGGGCTACCAAGCTATGAGGAAAATCCTAAAAGGTATTTTCTTCGGCTTGTTTTGCGAGAACTCATTATTTACATTTCTAACGTAACGTTTGGGTTAGTGCTGTGTTTCTCAAACTGTAGGTCGCCTGTATGTAACCTATTTATTCTTAATTACGCGAATTAAAGTCGGAATTACCATTTAAGTATTTTTCTTTTATTAAATTCTGTGTGAATTATATCGATACCTCCCACGTAAGTTGTTGTATCTCCATAACTGTAATTTTACAGGAGAGCATATTAAATATTCAAATGGGCCTAAAAATTGCATTTATTATTGTAGCTTTGCAAAATTTGGTATATGAATGTAATGTATGGTATTCTTGTAGATAATTAATGATAATTAAGTAAATATCATGTATTTTCTGAGATTTGGTGATTACAACACTTTACTGCGGAATACAGACTGCGCTAGCTGTGGTATCTCATACTTACAACATTATACTGCAGAGTCTAGATTTCGTCAGCTGTTGTATCTCATACTTACAACATTATACTGCAGAGTCTAGATTTCGTCAGCTGTTGTATCTCATACTTACAACATTATACTGCAGAGTCTAGATTTCGTCAGCTGTTGTATCTCATACTTACAACATTATACTGCAGAGTCTAGATTTCGTCAGCTGTTGTATCTCATACTTACAACATTATACTGCAGAGTCTAGATTTCGTCAGCTGTTGTATCTCATACTTACAACATTATACTGCAGAGTCTAGATTTCGTCAGCTGTTGTATCTCATACTTACAACATTATACTGCAGAGTCTAGATTTCGTCAGCTGTTGTATCTCATACTTACAACATTATACTGCAGAGTCTAGATTTCGTCAGCTGTTGTATCTCATACTTACAACATTATACTGCAGAGTCTAGATTTCGTCAGCTGTTGTATCTCATACTTACAACATTATACTGCAGAGTCTAGATTTCGTCAGCTGTTGTATCTCATACTTACAACATTATACTGCAGAGTCTAGATTTCGTCAGCTGTTGTATCTCATACTTACAACATTATACTGCAGAGTCTAGATTTCGTCAGCTGTTGTATCTCATACTTACAACATTATACTGCAGAGTCTAGATTTCGTCAGCTGTTGTATCTCATACTTACAACATTATACTGCAGAGTCTAGATTTCGTCAGCTGTTGTATCTCATACTTAAGGTTTAACGAAAATACAAGAGGTAGCACCTAAGTAATCTCTACCTACTAGGCGATAAAATAAACAATTATGGTATTTAAAAATTAATACACTACACTATTACAGTAGCATAACAAAGTTTTCTTTAGAAATAATATAAATAAAATCGTAAAAATCAACAATGAGAAATGTTATTACAAAAATAAGTAATAGACTACTAATAATTTTGAACTCTTATACCTTCTACGAGATCAACATAAGACGGTTATAAATCAGGTAATATACATTCTCTATATTAATTTTATCAACTCTCTTTGGGTTTACTAAATAAATTTAAAAAATTTAATTAAAAGTACACTTTGTTTTACATTAATATTATTTGGTTTGATTGTAGCATTATAGCAGAAAAATCAGATAAGTTTATGAGTATCATCATTGAGTATCACCATAATAAAATCGAAGCGCGTCGTAGACGAATAATTACAAATTTAAGTAATGTAAAGAATCTAATTTATAAACTTAATATTTACTATTCAGAATCTGACTTTTCAAAATTATCATCAGAATTAGCAACGTAAGATAAACCCTTAAAAAAATCGTGATATGTGGCTGGAATAATTCCACTCTGACAGAGACCCATTATGTCATCATATTTTGCTTTTGTTAAGGGAAGACGGTTAGGATAAAGTGGGCATAGGTCTGCAGCAATATTTCTTTGGCGTCTTCGGGTATTGGTATTAATGGCAATCGTCATAGCACAACTATTGGCCAAATCGTACCGATATTCAATTTTGAAAGGATTGTCTGCACATACCCGCACTTCTTTTATTTTGTTCCACTTCACAACGTCTCCACTTATATTTTTTGACCAATTACGCCCATCCAAAAGTTCTTTATAATTCAAGAAATCGGTATGCTTCATTTCTATGACGTTATATGGTTTGCCATCCTGTTTAGCCCACCTTACCAAGCTAAACCATTCCAAAGGTGTATAAATTTTTTTTAGATGAACGTTCGATCAAAGCGTGAACGCTGTCCCCTTCTGCTTGGGTATGGCCTTTTTCCAGGAAGGTATGTTTTATAGTAATGTTAAGCTTTTGAGCAATATACACATAAAATGCAAACACAATACGATTGCGGTTCTGGCCGGCACAATTATCCGACCAGAACCTGAAGTCCCTGGCACCCTGGTCATACATTTTTTGTATAAAATGAGAAAGACAACTTGATACCTCGTTAGAACCACGTTTAGCTTCGCCTTCGTGCCACATGTAACAATGACCCTCTTTATTTGCCAAATCAAACAACGTAAAATTAAAAACTGACAACTTTCGTTTATAATATAAAATACTTAATTGGCCATGAGGTGCATTAAGAATTTTTTGAAAATCAAATGTAGCGGTGACAACTCTACCTTTAGAATTTATACTTTCATTTTTATCAGACTTCATGAGTTGTCGGGCTAACTTTTTATTTGCGACATGACTTTCATGATCTGCAGTCTGTTGTTCAGTTGGACTACCAATATTTCTGAAAATGTGGCATTGATCGCACTGATCTTTCTTAGGGACATAAAAACTGAGTTTAAAGTTTTCATTTGCAATATCTCGATATTGGCGTTCGGTTTCAGCTTTATTTTCATATGTATGAGCCTGAAGCCACTCATTATACATCTTAAATAGTTTATGAAAGTTTAAATCTCCATCTAAGTACAATTTACTGGACCTTTGCCTCGTATAATGAGACTCGACTGGCTGCAAGCTCTTATATGGTCACACACACTATTTTTAAGAGAATCAGTTAACTTCACGGGATGGTTTGAGTGTTTCCCTCTTTGATCTGGAACTAGTACTCCCGTTGTCTTGTCCATCTTTTCTAGAGCTTTATTAATAACCTGATCGCTGACTGACAAAGTGCTTAAAAAATGTTTTTTGCACACATCTACATAGTTAATGTTATCTTCACTATGTACTGGTAATGAATATTGTAAAGTGTAATTACGTCTTGAAATGATAACATCTGTGTACACTCTACGTTTATTTTGCTTCTTCACTAAGTTGGCCACATACATCCACTGCTTTTCTCGATTGCCTAACCTCCAAAAACTGTCAAAAATTTTCTTTCTATCTTCTTCGCTTAATTTATTGAAACATTTCTTCCGGCAGCTACATGGCGGGCCCATCTTTCTACTTGGTTGTATTTTACCTTTTCTTGACACATATTCTTTTCCCAAATTACGTAAAAACTTTCTCTTATTATCGATCCATTCATTAAAATGTCTTTTTCTTACATTACCTTTATCTTTTCTTGATTGACGACGGCGGTTGGTGGTTGACGTGCTAGGACTATTATTTGAAATAACTGACAGTGGACTATTGTTCACTGTTGTATAATTTGAACAGCTAGAAGGTACTGGTGACTGTTGAGGTGAAATATCAACTGCCGGTATATTTTCCTTTTGTATATAATATGGGCAAAAATCATTATCACAGTCGAAATCCAAGTGATTGATACTACAAGAAGGGGAAGGGTGCGGTGTTTCGAAAATATTTGTATTTGGATATGTTCCTTCTTCTGAGGTGTTATCAAAAATGTCACTATCTATCATATTTGCAAGCTCGTTCATTTCCGACTCATTAAAACTTATTGGTAATGGAGATTCTAAAACAATAATAAAAATATTATTTTTATTATAGTAGTGCTCCTTATCGGTCGGTTCAGTACGGTCAGAATAGCTCACTAGGCGCTCTATCCTTAGATAGAGCGCTTTAAATATTACCTATAAAACCACATTTAAAAAATGATTTTATAGTAACATTGAGTAAAAGTAATACATTAAATTAATTGGTACAAAAATATAGCAAGTCACGATACAACTGAATTTTGGATATCGACTTCCGAAGTAAAATGTTGTATCTAGTACATACCACATTTATTTTTATTTTATTCCAACGTAAAATATTGTAAGTATTATATACAACATTTTTTAATGTACGCTCAACAACGTAAAATGTTGTATGTAATACATACAACATTTTCTAATACACGTTCAACAACGTAGAATGTGTTTATTACATACAACATTTTACGTATCTCGATATTGGCGTTCGGTTTCAGCTTTATTTTCATATGTATGAGCCTGAAGCCACTCATTATACATCTTAAATAGTTTATGAAAGTTTAATCTCCATCTAAGTACAATTTACTGGGACCTTGCCTCGTATATGAGACTCGACTGGCTGCAGGCTCTTATATGGTCACACACACTATTTTTAAGAGAATCAGTTAACTTCACGGGATGGTTTGAGTGTTTCCCTCTTTGATCTGGAACTAGTACTCCCGTTGTCTTGTCCATCTTTTCTAGAGCTTATTAATAACCTGATCGCTGATGACAAAGTGCATAAAAATGTTTTTTTTGCACACATCTACATAGTTAATGTTATCTTCACTATGTACTGGTAATGAATATTGTAAAGTGTAATTACGTCTTGAAATGATAACATCTGTGTACACTCTACGTTTATTTTTGCTTCTTCACTAAGTTGGCCACATACATCCACTGCTTTTCTCGATTGCCTAACCTCCAAAAACTCGTCAAAAATTTTCTTTCTATCTTCTTCGCTTAATTTATTGGAAACATTCTTCCGGCAGCTACATGGCGGGCCCATCTTTCTACTTGGTTGTATTTTACCTTTTCTTGACACCATATTCTTTTCCCAAATTACGTAAAAACTTTCTCTTATTATCGATCCATTCATTAAATGTCTTTTTTCTTACATTACCTTATCTTTTCTTGATTGACGACGGCGGTTGGTGGTTGACGTGCTAGGACTATTATTTGAAATAACTGACAGTGGACTATTGTTCACTGTTGTATAATTTGAACAGCTAGAAGGTACTGGTGACTGTTGAGGTGAAATATCAACTGCCGGTATATTTTCCTTTTGTATATAATATGGGCAAAAATCATTATCACAGTCGAAATCCAAGTGATTGATACTACAAGAAGGGGAAGGGTGCGGTGTTTCGAAAATATTTGTATTGGATATGTTCCTTCTTCTGAGGTGTTATCAAAAATGTCACTATCTATCATATTTGCAAGCTCGTTCATTTCCGACTCATTAAAACTTATTGGTTAATGGAGATTCTAAAACAATAATAAAAATATTATTTTTATTATAGTAGTGCTCCTTATCGGTCGGTCAGTACGGTCAGAATAGCTCACTAGGCGCTCTATCCTTAGATAGAGCGCTTTAATATTACCTATAAAACCACATTAAAAATGATTTTATAGTAACATTGAGTAAAAGTAATACATTAAATTAATTGGTACAAAAATATAGCAAGTCACGATACAACTGAATTTTGGATATCGACTTCCGAAGTAAATGTTGTATCTAGTACATACCACATTATTTTTATTTTTATCCAACGCTTAAAATATTTTAAGTATTATATACAACATTTTTTAAGTACGCTCAACAACGTAAAATGTTGTATGTAATACATACAACATTTCTAATACACGTTCAACAACGTAGAATGTTGTATGTATTACATACAACATTTTACGTATCTCGATATTGGCGTTCGGTTTCAGCTTTATTTTCATATGTATGAGCCTGAAGCCACTCATTATACATCTTAAATAGTTTATGAAAGTTTTAAATCTCCATCTAAGTACAATTTACTGGACCCTTTGCCTCGTATAATGAGACTCGACTGGCTGCAGGCTCTTAATATGGTACACACACACTATTTTTAAGAGAATCAGTTAACTTCACGGGATGGTTTGAGTGTTTCCCTCTTTGATCTGGAACTAGTACTCCGTTGTCTTGTCCATCTTTTCTAGAGCTTTATTAATAACCTGATCGCTGACTGACAAAGTGCTTAAAAAATGTTTTTGCACACATCTACATAGTTAATGTTATCTTCACTATGTACTGGTAATGAATATTGTAAAGTGTAATACGTCTTGAAATGATAACATCTGTGTACACTCTACGTTTATTTTGCTTCTTCACTAAGTTGGCCACATACATCCACTGCTTTTCTCGATTGCCTAACCTCCAAAAACTGTCAAAAATTTTCTTTTCTATCTTCTTCGCTTAATTATTGAAACATTTCTTCCGGCAGCTACATGGCGGGCCCATCTTTCTACTTGGTTGTATTTTACCTTTTCTTGACACATATTCTTTCCCAAATTACGTAAAAACTTTCTCTTATTATCGATCCATTCATTAAAATGTCTTTTTCTTACATTACCTTTATCTTTTCTTGATTGACGACGGCGGTTGGTGGTTGACGTGCTAGGACTATTATTGAAATAACTGACAGTGGACTATTGTTCACTGTTGTATAATTTGAACAGCTAGAAGGTACTGGTGACTGTTGAGGTGAAATATCAACTGCCGGTATATTTTCCTTTTGTATATAATATGGGCAAAAAATCATTATCACAGTCGAAATCCAAGTGATTGATACTACAAGAAGGGGAAGGGTGCGGTGTTTCGAAAATATTTGTATTTGGATATGTTCCTTCTCTGAGGTGTTATCAAAATGTCACTATCTATCATATTTGCAAGCTCGTTCATTCCGACTCATTAAAACTTATTGGTAATGGAGATTCTAAAACAATAATAAAAATATTATTTTTATTATAGTAGTGCTCCTTATCGGTCGGTTCAGTACGGTCAGAATAGCTCACTAAGGCGCTCTATCCTTAGATAGAGCGCTTTAAATATTACCTATAAAACCACATTTAAAAAATGTATTTTATAGTAACATTGAGTAAAAGTAATACATTAAATTAATTGGTACAAAAATATAGCAAGTCCCCGATACAACTGAATTTTGGATATCGACTTCCGAAGTAAAATGTTGTATCTAGTACATACCACATTTATTTTTATTTTTATTCCAACGTAAAATATTGTAAGTATTACTATACAACATTTTTTAATGTACGCTCAACAACGTAAAATGTTGTATGTAATACATACAACATTTTCAATACCAGTTCAACAACGTAGAATGTTGTATGTATTACATACAACATTTTTTACAAGTAAACTTAACAACGTATACTGTTGTAAGTAATCTATACAACATTTTAGGGTTGGTATTACCAAAAAAAAGTTTTATTATCCTAATTAATGAATGAATAATACCAAAAAAAGAAACTACCAGAGATATTTCGGAGGCTTGAATCGGGAATAATGTTTGGTTCATATTCAATTATAGGAACATTATTATTTTCGACAGGTGTCTGAGATTGGCTGTATTGTGTACTCGTATTATTGACCAAATCACACAACCTGCGCCCTCTTGTTATAATACGGGTTGGATTCATTGTTACATCAGTTAAACAAATTAAATTTCCTAACGTATTTTCGTCCAAACCTTAGCACGCCCAACACGCGTGGAGCCGGCCTCAACGTCCGGCGTGGTCTGTTGTAATTGACCGATACAATGCGCGAGCGCGCGATCCGCCCGCCCCCGCACCCCGCGTAAACCATTGCAAAGAACTATACAACGTTGTTGTACGTTCCTGTTCGAAAGATACAACAACTTACGTTTTCAAAATGCTAGAAATAAATACGGTTTTGTTTTTTTTTCATTTTTAATATATAGATTACTACAAATTAAGCTCTTTTTTAGTACAACTGCTAAATGGCATTTTTGTGGGATACAACAACTTACGTAGGAGGTATCGATATATCTCATTTATTAACCTGACTCTTCAGTCCTTCAGTAGCTTAAGTAGTCATAGTCATAAAGACCTATTTCAAACAGATGATGATACAGAAATACAGCTATAGGTTGGTCAAAAAAACTGGTCTGCCGTGGTCCAGGAGCGGAGTGGATGGAAAAAGGGTAGGGAGACCTTTGCCCTGCAGTGGGGCATTACGGGCTCATAATAAATAATATATAAATGGGGGAGGGGGGCAACCTACACCTCCCCTGGCTACACCTATGTGTAGTAGTTGCAACTTACTGCTTTGAATCAAGTTTTTCCTACTAACTACAGCTATATTGGTCCCTCTACTCCCGCGCAACGAATCGCGTAGGATTATATTTAAAACGCGCGTGTGGCCGAAGCTTTATGCGATCGTAAACACGTGATGAGCTCGCGCCAGCTGAATTTAAATGAACTGGTGGTATTTACCCGGTTTTCAATTTCATTTACGCAGGAAGTCGCGTGCGCAGCTATAACTCTAACAAAATAGCTTTATTGCAGTTATATGTTAGAATGACAGCTGTCAAGAAATTTAAAATTTTATATATTTCTCAAATTAGTCTCTCTCTAAATAATTAAAAAGATAAAACCGGCCAAGTGCGAGTCGGGCTCGCGCACAAAGGGTTCCGTAGCAGCATCTCAAAAACTATAAGAGATACTTTGATCAAACCAAAAATCGTTGAAAGAGTTAATTAGCATGCATCACCTCTATTTTTTTTAGAATTTTATACCCCGTAGTTATAAAATAGAGGGGGGGGGACATACTTTTTACGACTTTGAGAGCTGATATCTCAAAAAACCGTTCACTTTAAGAAAAATGTTTTTTAGAAAACTTTATATCATTTTAAAAGACCTTTCCATTGATACCCCACACGGGTATGTACATCGAAAAAAAAAATTTCATCCCTCAGTTACATGTATGGGGGGCCCCACCCCAATTCTTTTTTTTACTATTTAGTGTCATATTTTTGTAGCGGTTCATACAACACATATTCCCATCAAATTTCATCACTGTAGTACTTATAGTTTCCGAGTAAATCGGCTGTGACAGACGGACAGACGGGACAGACGGACATGACGAAACTATAAGGGTTCCGTTTTTTGCCATTTTGGCTACGGAACCCTAAAAATCACGTACAATGTGCCGAAAGAGAGTCTAAATGCGAAAATGGAGTCCCCTTTACATCCATACCACGGACGTATATATAGCTTTGACAAGGGGGGGTCCCCCTTGTAAAATTCCATACATGTGGCAAGTTAACACCCCCCCCCCCCCCCCCCCCCCCCCGTGACAGGCAAAATGCAAAATATCGGGGTTGTCTAAAAGTGGAATATGACCAAATAAAGTTAAGATTCCAAAATTAACATACATAACTGTGTTATAGCCGATTGAACCCTTATGTCAATCCCAGACCTCAATGGGGGGGGGGGGGGTCCGGACCCCCCGGACCCCCCCCCCTTATATAAGTCCATTATCCATACTAATATTATAATGGGAAAGTGTGTCTGTCTGTACTTATGTTTGTCTTTCTTTCACGGTAAAACAAAGCGACAAATTAACATGATTTTTAAGTGGATATAGTTGAAGGGATGGAGAGCAACATAGGCTACTTTTTGCCCTTACGTGCTACCCCGAATTTAACGCGAGCAAAATTGCTCAACAATACATTTTACATTGTTTCTCTTTGTAAAAATATTATAAGTTAGAAAGATGAGAAATGTCATCCGAAGATCCGAAGAAAAGAAGAAAAAGAGAAGAAAATCATCCGAAAGACGTACCTATTATGTAGGTACAATGGACCGAAATAGAGTCAAAGGAAAATAGTACACCTTTGATTAAATTAAGTTAAATTTAAGCAAATTCAGGCTAGACACATAATTGCTTACGTAAGTGATACTCCCAAAGATGTATTCGTAAATAAGTGTGGTAGATAATACGTTTCTAATTGGAACTGCATTAGCATGCCCTGGATACGACAGGTCAGGTAATGACTGCTTACGTCACTAGGGAATTGGTGACAACTTTGATAATTTCTTTATTTTATGGGACACGGCAGGACGTGAGAGGCTATAGACAGATAAATCTAAATAGTAAGCGATTTCCTCTGTCCATAGAAATATCAATACCAGTGGAGTCACAAGTACGTTGTAAACCTTGAATTTTCCTTCCCAGTGAAGGCGCTGCACGCTGGTTTTGCAAATTTTACAAATCACAAAAATAAATTTCAATTTAACTAATTCCGACAAGACAGCTAATTGGCTGCGCGACTGATATTCCCAAGGATGTACTCCTAAATAAATGACATCGTAGACAATTAGTGTCTAATTAGAACTGTATTAGCATGACCTGGATCCGGCAGGTCAGGTAATTTACTGCTTTCACATCCCCGGGGAATTGGTGACAACCTTCATAATTTCACTTAGTGCGATTGCAGACTAGCGTTTTATACGCACGTATAAAATACTAGTAAAAACGCTAATCTTCAGGGCTACCGAGTGTGGAAAATCCGTTAGATGGCGTAAGTGTAGACTGAGGTCCAACTTCAACGTCATTGGTCGTTTAGTGACATTTTGACATCTCACATCAAAAATAACTATACTCTGATTCATAATCATGTAAACTGACAGATGAAAATGATAAGTTTCTATACATTTTGACATTTTGCATGTGTCAAATTGAGTGATAATGTATGGGGATGACACATTGACATCTGTCAGTTTACTTTACATGATTATGAATTAGAGTATAATCACTGTGTAGTTGGAGCTCAGTCTACAGGTACGCCATCTAACGGATTTTCCACACGCGGTAGCCCTGCTTTGACATCGCGACATCAAACAAGAAGGTCGCCACAACAGTACCATCCAACCAACAGCAGATGGCGCTAATTTGACTGTTCCATAGAAGATTCAAATTCTTATATCATCCTTGCTTTATAATTGCCGAAGTGATGATGGGATGAGGAAAGGATGGAGTGAAGTTCCCACGAAGCTGCTGAAGAATGTTCAGTACGGGGTCACAGTTATGGGAAGTGGAATGTTCCCAATGAAAAGGGAAGATCTTCCGCCGACCCGGGTGGTATTGGCTCGGCGGAATATCTTCCCATAGACGTTACAGTGTAGGGCCTCTTACCTGATGTGTCCCAAACAGAGAAATTAACTCTATAGTCGGCAACTGTGCAGGTGTAGCCATATTTCTCGAAACCAGTTGGAGTGTATGCCTGAAACAATAGAAAAATACAATTAGTAGTGATCAGAACTTATTATGTAATAGGTGGCAGACAAGCAGACGGATGACAGTGCCTATTATAACGTGCTTATGACAGTGTAACTATCAGCTCAGACTTAAACTGTTTATTGCATTCATGTATGTAAAAGGGACAATTACGGGCCACTGTCCCTTAAACAAACACTTATTCACATTAGGCGCGACCGACAGACCTCTATGTAGGGGGTATGTGATAGGTAGCAGGCGAGCAGGCGGATCACCTGATGGTAAGCAATTGCCGCCACCCATGGACACTTGCAACACCAGTGGAGTTACAAGTGCGCTGCTAATTTTTTATCCCCTTCCCCCCCAAGTGGGCCTCCCGGTACCCTCACTCCACTCGGCGAAACACAGCACAGGGGCTGCTTCACGCCGGTTTTTCTGTGAGGCAGTGGTATTACTCCGGTCGAGCCGGCCCCTTCATGCCGAAGCGTGGCCTCTCCCACAGTTAAGGGTCTACGCGCATACCGAATTACCATACTTACTGCTTAGTGAAGGAACTTAGATTTACGACACCCGTTAATTTTGACGATCCGTCAAAAGAGTGGTTCATAGCCCCAGTTTAAGACGCAAGAGTCACGGATGATCCCAAATTGTGTTGTGTGAAGAACACAGCTCGAGTGTTGTGATGACTTAAAGGGTCAGGTCTCATCCAGTATTGAAAAAAGATTAAGTTATGATTGATGAAAAAAGTAAAGGATCAGCCTATATACTGTCCCACTGCAAGGCAAAGGCTTCCATCATAGAAATCAAGTCATCACTACTAAGATGAGATATTATTGATAAACAAATAATTCTACAAAAATAAAATACATTACGATCAAACTACAAAAACAACTAATGCAATAAACAGGACTAAACGCGAGGATGTTAAAATATAAGTATATTATAGCACTTATTGCTTGACGTCAATTATTATTTGTAGGTATAATTCAACGCATATGTTTACAATAACAAAAACATGTTTTATGTAATGTAACGCTTTTCAACTTACTTAGACTTCATCGACGCTTTCCATCAATTAATTGCGCTTAAGCGTTAGCCAAAATCAAGTTAAGTAAAAGTGGTGACGAAGTATACAAGCGTATTATATGACTTTCGGCTGGTTTTTTATGCCCTGACCTCAAATGACCTCTAATAT
>JABMDO010000379.1:0-29539 GCA_014851415.1 Cnaphalocrocis medinalis
GAATTACCAATACTTACTGCTTAGTGAAGGAACTTAGATTTACGACACCCGTTAATTTTGACGATCCGTCAAAAGAGTGGTTCATAGCCCCAGTTTAAGACGCAAGAGTCACGGATGATCCCAAATTGTGTTGTGTGAAGAACACAGCTCGAGTGTGTGATGACTTAAAGGGTCAGGTCTCATCCAGTATTGAACAAAAAGATTAAGTTATGATTGATGAAAAAAGTAAAGGATCAGCCTATATACTGTCCCACTGCAAGGCAAAGGCTTCCATCATAGAAATCAAGTCATCACTACTAAGATGAGATATTATTGATAAACAAATAATTCTACAAAAATAAAATACATTACGATCAAACTACAAAAACAACTAATGCAATAAACAGGACTAAACGCGAGGATGTTAAAATATAAGTATATTATAGCACTTATTGCTTGACGTCAATTATTATTTGTAGGTATAACGCATATGTTTACAATAACAAAAACATGTTTTATGTAATGTAACGCTTTTCAACTTAGACTTCATCGACGCTTTCCATCAAATTAAATTGCGCTTAAGCGTTAGCCAAAATCAAGTATAAGTAAAAGTGGTGACGAAGTAATACAAGCGTATTATATGACTTTCGGCTGGTTTTTTATGCCCTGACCTCAAATGACCTCTAATATCCAATGCAAATGTTTACAATAACAAAAACATGTTCTATGTAAACGCTTTTTATCCTAGACTTCATCCACGCTTTCCATCAAGTTGCCTTTAAGCGTAAACCAAACACGAGGTTACAAGCGTATTAATTGTATGGATATATGACATTTGGCTGTTATTTTATGCCCTAACGTCGAATGAGATCTAATATCATTTTCTGATAGACTTTATCGATGCTTTTCATCAGATTCAAATGTGGTTAAACGTTAGCCAAAATCAAGTAAAAACATGAATAGACATGAAGTTATACAAGCATATATGCCTTTCGGCTTGTTTTTTGTGCCATGGCCTTGAATGAGGTCTAATATCATTTTCTGATAGACTACATTGACGTTTTCCATCAGATTTAATTGCGGTTAAACGTAAGCCAAAATCATATAAAAATAAGAGTGGAAACAAGGTTATACAAGCGTATTATGCCTTTCGGCTTGTTTTTAGTCCCCTGACCTTGAATGAGGTCTAATATGATTTTATGATCTTCCAGGAGCTGGTGCTACGCCCCGGCTCGATGACCTTCGAGTGGTGGGCGCGGCCCCCCGTGCGCCCGTTCGTCAAAGTCTACGTGTACAACGTGACGAACGCTGACGAGTTCCTCAACAATGGATCCAAGCCGGTGCTGGACGAGCTTGGACCTTATGTGTACTTGTGAGTAGAGTTCATATTGGTTTGAAGTTTTTAGAATAAGATTTTTGAGCGCCCGTTCGTCAAAGTGTACTAGTACAATGTGATGAACTCTGATGAGTTTTTAATACGGGTCCAAGCCGGTGCTGGACGAGCTTGGACCTTATGTGTACTTGTGAGTAGAGTTCATATTGGTTTGCAGTTTTTAGAATAAGATATTTTAGTTTGTCAAAGTTTACGTACGGTGGCCTGCACATCAAGTTACTACAAACTGTCAAATTTCTTCAATCGAACCTCACTTTTATGTCAAACGTGTTTGGTTCAATATCAACTAAGGAAATTTGACAGATTGTAGCAACTTGATGTGCTGGCCACTGTACAATGTGATGAACTCTGATGAGTTTTCTGATGAGTGGTGCTGGACGAGCTTGGACCTTATGTGTACTTGTGAGTAGAGTTTTTATTGCTTTGAAGTTTTTTGGAGATCCTGCATCGCGATGGCGAGATTTTTTTCTGTAACTACTAACTCCATAGTTGACTTAAGGTTATAACGAGTACTTTTTGTAAAATAATACCATGGACTTTTTGAAAGATCTTTAAAAGAAGATGGTAATTTTAGGATTTCTCTAGAAGACTTAACTTTTAGCTTCAATAGCCAGGAAACAACATCATAAATCAATGATTTGGTACCTAGTGACCCTGCCTCATACAAAGGTCTTGGGTTTGATTCCTACCCTTGACAAACATTCGTGTGATAAAAAATTGTTCAGTCTGCGTGTATTTTAGTATCATATTTGTGTTTCCTATGTTGTCTGATATCTGTAACACAAGTGCTTTATTAGTTAGTACGGAGTTAGGTCAATGAGTGAGTTTTTGTGAATTTATGTTTTTTTATTTCAATTATGTTTTTCTGTCTGTTTGTGCCCACTAATCTCGGAAACTACTGAACGGATTTGAATGAAACTTTTTTAATTGTATAGCTGTGAGCAAAATATACTATACTCTGATTCATAATCATGTAAAGTAAACTGACAGATGAAAATGACAAGTTTCTATGCATTTTGACTTTTTGCATGTGTCAAATTGAGTGATAATGTATGGGGATGACACATGGTAGAGTACAATTTATGTTTAAAAAAATGTAGTAGCACGTCAATCTCCACGCGAGCGGACCTGCGGAAGTCCACTAGTCTTTTAAATAACACTACGTAATACGTATAATACCTATAATGTTGTATGACTATCTGTAGGCTTATTTAGAAAAGTCTAGAATGTTTTGGATTTCCTTGAAAAACGAGTGTGGTTTCCTATAAGCACGTTATAAAATAGCTATCTCGGTAATAAACTGGTTTTGCAACCTGCACTAATTTAGGTTAAGGCACCATGTTATTTGCAATTAAGTGTAATACGGTGGGTGGAAAATATAGTGGCAGTTTTTATGTAACCTTCTTAAGAGTAAGAAAAATTACTGACCACAACATATAGACAAAAAGACAAAACACAGAAAATATAGAAGTTGCGGCCAACAAGGTTCAGTCTCAGCATGATGCTGCAGCGCTGGTTTTCAGACTGGACCTTGGATGACGCCTTAAAATAATATAAAAGCATTTACATCCTTTTGACCACGGTTGTAACAACCATTTCAAACAAGATTTTGTCGAAAGATTGGTCGAAATTCATCCAAAAAATTTTTGACTCTCCACACAAAATGACCAAGTCTTGTCGTGGGAGAGCCACGCTTCGGCATGAATGGGCCGGCTCTCCCATGACAAGACTTTAGGCACCATTTTACATGTGTCTAAACAAAAGAGACGCACAGCTCGTGTGAAAAGGACGGGGATATAGAGGTAGATCCGGTAGGTCGTGAATTCCGTTTCGAAGTAGACCATTCTGTACACAAGTGGATTTCTGTGCTAAGATTACGTTATCCGATGTGTCACAGAATACCCAGACTCGAAACGATGAATGGAAAGTTTTTATCCTTAATTGAGCGGACTGAGAATCGAACCCGGCATTGCCATTGAGTCAGCAAGATTGACGGTCTTTCACTGACACTTAAGTATACTGTATAAAATTCCACTGCAGGGCAAAGGCCTCCATCATAGAAATCAAGTCACCGCTACTATGATGGGATTAGGCTTAATCACTACGCTTGCCTAATGCGGTGCGGTGATCACAAACCCGAGCTATGTTCGAAAAATTCGAAACATACTTTTTACTCGACCCGGGAATCGAACCCAGGACCCCGATATTACGGCCCTAGTGGCTTATCGTTGTAAGGCCCAGACAACAGACACGATAGATAATCAATTGCTTTTGCCTTTTTTTGGTCTTACAACGTTATGTACAGGCAGTCAAACATCAGGTTAGCACTAACTGTCAAATTTCCTCAAATCGATATTCTAATTGTTTGACAGAAAAATGAGAGTCGATTGAAGAAATTGTCAGTTTTGTATACTTTGATGTGTTGCTATACGTACCAACAAAGCGTGGGAAAGAGAAGACACCATTGGACAGTGCTTCTGTCAAAGGGAGACATAATAATATCCGGCCTGTCCCCAATAAAACTTAATAAAAATTCGGAGTTTCAAAATAGCCCTTCCGTCTTTAGATGTCACGGCCCAAATAATTAAAAAACGTCTCAAAGAATCTCATGAACTTAAAACCTTCGTAAAGGTCATGAGAGGAAAAACACAAAAGTTCAGTGTCACACTTAAAGAGACAACATTTTAGAGCTATCTTTAAGTGAGTGCCATCAAAATTCGATTTGGGTCAAGGAATTTATTAAGAAACTATTAGGTAATAGGCTAGTTTGATATGAATTATGACGTAGGCAAAACATAATGATCTAGCATAGCAATAGAGGTGGTTTTATTTATTGAATTCAGCTTACAATTGAAGGGTACAGGCAAAGAACAGGGAATGTCACTTTTTTGAAAATTTTCTGAATTTTATTAAAGGCAAATCTTTGCCTAGTGGCCAGCATATCAAGTTACTACAATCTGTCAAATTTCCTCAGTTGATATTGAACCAAACACGTTTGACATAAAAGTGAGGTTCGATTGAAGAAATTTGAAGATTGTATAACTTGATGTGCTGGCCACCGTACATAGTTTAGTCCCCAATCAAATAACTTAAAAAAAAAAGATGGCGCCAAAAAGTCATTTTTATCTATGGCCGAAGCGTAAAAAACTATAGAAAATATTATAAGTATTTCTATATTTTACGTTGCGTTTTTCTCAAAATCGTTTCATTTGGACATTTCCTGTTCTTTGCCTGTACCTTCCAATTTACATTACCTTTTTACAATTTTATTTAGTAAGTACTTGATTTATTGCTTGGTAGATTTTCTTAACTATTTTTCTTAACCAGCTATGAAATCAGCAGCTTTTTTTAATGGTTAATAAAAAGGAATATTTTTAATTATTTTAGGTAATATTGTGTAATCTATAATATTTATTAAAGAGATAAAATTTCTGTAGACAACGACAAGGCTTATAGGTAAAACCGAAAACACGAAACGCTTGCGCGATGTAATTTAGACAGAGCCATTATCTAGTTCATTTCTGAATTACGGTCCGAAACGACGGAGGGCGGGGCCACTAGTTAAGTCAATAAAGTGCTTTTTTTCTTTTTAGGGATACAGGTTGTATCTGTGAACATTTACATCCCTTTAACCATGTCTTGTACCAATCACCATTCTGAACAATAATTTGTAATTTGTACTACGACTTTTCGAAATTTGTTTTTTTCGACTCTCCATAGGTACTAAATAAACCGCTTTGTATGAAATGTTGATAGGTATTTGTTTATGATAATCTCCAAAAGTCATACAACAAATTTTGTTCAGAATGCTTAGTTGAAGACGAAGTGAAAGGGACGTAAATGTTCACATAAACATCCTTTATACTAGTACTATCGATATCCTAAATAGTTTTAAAGGTCAACAATCGATATTAAAACTATCGATACTTCAGCAACACTAGTATACCGCACACGACACGCAACGATGCATCTTATCGAATATGGCGTCCTCAACGATGCTCATAATCGTATATTGCCTCAAGTATCCACTGGACCATACAGTCGTATGCATACGTAAGTTCTGCGTATGGTGACTAAATATCATGCTACATCCGTGTTTCATATTCCAGTTGCATACGAGTCAATTTTCTTGCCGCTTTGTGTTGGTCATGTATGATTAGTTCAGTTCACTTAGAATTTCTTGACTTATTTTCATGTACCCTGTGGAACTGCTTAGGTAGAATAGTACAGGGCCCAGAATTGTACCTTGTGGAACTCCTTAGGTAGAATAATAGAGGTCTCAGAATTGTACCTTGTGGAACTCCTTAGGTTGAATATTAGAGGTCCCAGTATCGTACCCTGTGGAATTCCTTAGGTAGAAATATGGAAGATCCTGTAGAATTATTTTACTAATAGATATCTAGACTTGAACTAAGCATTTGACCTCAATCACATTCTTGGCCACACATTTTGATCACTCACTGCAGTCTGTCTTTTTTGTGTTAAGTGGCAGACACGCATATAGATCAACTGATGGATCACGATTTCCGCCGCCCACAAACACCAGCATTACAACTGGAGTAACATTTGCGCTGCTAACCTTTTAATTGCCTTTCTGCCGGATACGTACGCTCACTCAATCGTAACTAGTTTTTAAGTTTCATGCCTCTGTTTTGTGTGCAATAAAAATTATATTAATTCATTCATTCATTTGTCGAAACTCAGCGCAGACATTGCTTGGCATCGATTTTCTATGGATTCGTGACATCACTCTGGTAGGATATTCATGCAAGGCTTTCCCACGGTATAAATGATATAAATGAGTGAGACAGGTGTTGAAAATCCAATGAGTTGCTTCACTCCTTTCAATGTAGTGAGCTGTTTTCTCGACGCGCGCGCATGTTCTCAACACGCGATGTGGCGTGTTACAATGGAATCACCATGGACAAACTATGCATGATAGTACGTGTTATTAATTAAGTCAAATGCTTTTGAGATGTCGGCTCAAGAACTAACAGACACGTAGGTAGATTGCACTTCGGAAGAACTATTTTTAAACGTCTTCTTATGATTTACTATTTAACTCTAGGAGTTCTACAGGGTATAATATTGGGACCTTTATTATTCTACATAAGGAGTTCCACAGGGTACAATTTACATATCTCAATAGTTCAAGAAAATATAGATAAATAGATAGATATTCTTATTGCACAGAAATAGAATACATGAGTGAAACAACAGCTATAGACAGTACAATAAGGATAAGACCGATATACCTAACTAGAAAATAATAATATTTTTAAACAGATTCATAGTTATAGAGACCTTTTCCAAGCAGGGGATGATAATATAGGCTTAATAGAAAAATACAGCTTGTACATAGTCAATGTACGCCTATGTTCATAAGTACAGATAAGTAAAGATGGTAACATACTTAGTACCTAATGCCTATTATGAACAGGTAATATCATGTAATGGATGGTGCTAACAATGGGTTTTATGTGATACCTGATCGCAACAAGCGTCTTGTTGTATTGTTGAGAATTATTATGACTCTATTGTAAATTAGCGGAGGTAATGCAAATAACATTGTCGTTTTGACAATGAGGTATATGTGTCAAAATGAGTGAGTTATTAGTAAGTTCATACTCGTAGTTCAAGTTATAAACACTTTATTTATTCAAGGACCTTGTAAGTAAAGTAAAGTAAACATTTATTGACCAACCAAAAACAGATACAACACGACAGTAGTAAGACACAGAATACATAATAAGAGGTAGGTATATAAACGGAAAGGAACATTAAGTGCTTACATACATAGACAGATACATAGGTGGTCAATAAGGTCCAAACTCAGCATATGCTGCAGCTGCTCCATTGAAGCCACTGCAGCGCTGGTTTTCAGTTTGTATTCTTATATTGTGGTATTCTTATATTTTATCACCGCTATGGCTTATTAGATAGATAGTCTAGATTTTATTTAGTTAATCAATTCTTGCACCATATATAAAATGTTAAAGTTATACACATGGACTCTGTTGCGATATTCTTGCTCGATTGCCTCTCCCCTCCCCAGGAACAGCAGATTTTTTTACGTCTTCTACAAATGTTGCTAGGTGAACCGAAGTACCCGCTACTGGGCGGATGGCACATTTGCGATTAGCGAAGGGTAGTGACCCTGCCTCATACGCCAAAGTCGGGGTTCGATCTCCACCCTGGACAAGCATTCTTGAGATGAACACTTCAATCAATCAATCATTTATTTGCGATAGAACATGGTTATAAATTGGTCTTAACGTATACATAGTGCTAACATATTCCGTCGTAATGGACGTGTGGTCCGAGGAATGGACTTGTGTTTGTTCAGTGTCTGGGTGTTATATTATGTATTTAAGTATTATAATTTGTGTGATCCGCTGTTGTCTGATATCTGTAACAGAAGTGTTACAAAGCTACTTAGTACGGACTCAGTTAGTCAATTTATGAGATAGTTTTTTAGATTTTCGCGTTGCATTGTAACTATAAAGTTTTAAAACGGGAATTAACGCGACGTTTATTTTTAAGTACATTGTATGTACTTACTGCTTGACGTTTCGGTTACGTTGCAACCAAGCAGTAAGTACATACAATGTACGGTGGCCTGCACATCAAGTTACTACAAGCTGTCAAATTTCTTCAATCGAACCTCACTTTTATGTCAAACGTGTTTGGTTCAATATCAACTGAGGAAATTTGACAGATTGTAGTAACTTGATGTGCTGGCCACTGTACTTAAAAATAAACGTTGCGTTAATTCCCGATTTAATACTTTATAATGTATGAGATGTTGTGTAAATTTATTTACTATTCATATCTTTGTTGTATTTTGTGCTAGATGATAAAGTTGTTTCAATTTGTTGACAGGGAGGAGTGGGAGAAAGTGAACATAACTGACAACGAGAACGGCACGCTCTCGTTCCACTATAGACGCGCCTACACCTTCCAGCCCGAGATGAGCTCCGGGCCTGATGACGACGCTGTTGTGGTCCCTAACATCCCTATGCTGGTGAGTAGTAACTATGTTTTCAAACTTTCGCGTTGCAATATACAAATACTTCTTATAAACGGGACTAAACGTGAGGAGATTTAATAAGTACATTCTAGCACTTACTGCTTGACGTTTCGACTGCGTCACAACAGCCGTAGTCACAAGCGAACTCAATCTTCGTTCGAACTCGACCTCATGTTCGCTTGTGACCACGGCTGTTGTAACGCAGTCGAAACGTCAAGCAGTAAGTGCTAGAATGTACTTATTAAATCTCCTCGCATTTAGTCCCGTTTATATGAAGTATTTGTACTAACTAACTAGGCTGGCGCAGCGACCCACAGTGAGCTTAGCCCTCAATAAGAGCTTACATCTAGAACGGTCTTGCGCCACCTCTTGCCAGTCATCAGCCTGGAGAACACGCAATCCTTTATCAACTTTATCCCTCCATCGGTACCTTGGCCCAACACAAGCATACAAAGAGCTGATGAGTACTGAGCTAGAAATGTGTATGAAGAATAGTAGAGGAGACAGGATACTACCCTGTGGAATACCTAAGATAGAATAGTAGATGATCCAATATTGTATTGTACCCACTTGAACTCCGTAGGTAGAATAGAAGAGGCCCCAGTTTTGTACCCAGCGTAACTCCTTAATTAGAATAGAAAAGGACCCCTGTACAACTCCTTATGTAGAACAGTACAGGACCCAGTATTGTACCCTGAGGAACTCCTTAGGCTGAACAGTAGTGGACCCAGTATTGTACCCTGTAGAACTCATTAGTTTGTTTTTTTTTTATTATAAATATATTTCACTACATCACATACATAGATCTGACTCTGAGATAGGTAGCTCAAGCACCTGTGTTACAGATATCAGAACCAACAGTGGAATTACAAATATATACGTATAATACTTTTCTTTTGTAAATACATACTTATAATACATAGAAAACACCCAGACCAATACAAACAGACATATTCATGCGCACAAATGTTTGTACTGTGCGGGGATCGAACCCGCAACCCTTGGCCCAGACGCAGCATTCACTACCACTGAACCAACCGGGTCGTAACCAATTGTAAACATTCAAGTAGCTAATCACATTTAAACTCTTGACCTCATTCGTAGGCTTTACCTAAATCAAGGCCATATTCTACAAACTATGTCCAATTTCCCTTACATTGTAGCATATAAATACTCTTTCCAGATATCAATCACATACGATTTGAATGATAATAACAGCGGATAATTAGGAAACTGACACTAATGCACGGTGATTACAATCATATGTAATTATTTGTAATTTTACATCTTTAATGAGGATGACCATTATTGTATGTAACGAGCACTTTGTTGAATGCCTTACAAAGAACGCTTAGGAAATTGTGTATTTATTATGTACTAGGTTCTGCAATCGAGTTTACTCATAGTTGTATGCTTGAAGCAATGCAAAAGGAAACTACGAATCGGTCGTAACATCCGGTTCGATTTAAGCCTCTAGGACTGTGAGGGTCGAAGGTCTCTTCTGCATTTCATTTAACACAATTCAAGGAATGACAAACACAATGTGATAAGAAGGTCCTTCTGTACTTCATTTTACACAGTTCAAGGAATGACAAAACGATGATATAATAAGAATTTCTTGTTTTGTTGATCACCTAGCCTGCTCTTTTTCTATATACATGGTTTTTATCTTTCTCTATGTATGTTTCAAAGTTATCAAATTAAAAATTATCTTCGAATATTATTTATTATGATTATAGTTAATTTCCATCACAATTACAAGGCTAACCAATGATACATAACATATCCGTTCTACCATACAGTTATCAAAATTACTCCTACCAAAATTACCCTTCGTTATTTTTCTTTCCTAAAGATTTTTTTTTATTAGCCTAAACTGTCCCATTGCTGGGCAAAGGCTTCTCCCAAATTTTTTGGCTCCAACGCATTTTAATTCCATTTTTGCATTTTTTTTCATTTCCTTATAATTTTCCCTCTTCAGTTATTTTCAGAATTTCGAAAAAAAACCATTCTACCAATCCTGTTACATAACCAAATACTGCATAAGTGTCTCGCATCAGATATTGCACTAAGGTTGTGCCGAGTTGCGCACGCGCATGTGAAGGCGGCGAACAATGCGGGTGAAAGTGCAACCCAGTTTGGAGATTTCGGCTCCACTTGACACTCGGCTAGCGTGAGAAACTACTGGCTGCTCGACTGACTTATTACCCCAGTGATATAAGAGCCTAGTGTTTGTAAAAGTACTGACAGCGTACTTATAAACCGAATATAAAAACATCTACAATTTAAACTTGGCATATCCATGAGACGTCATTAAGGGGCTACACGAATGAAACTAGCGCCGCCAACCTATTTACACTGATTGTGGCGAAAATACGATATTTTTTAAGAAAGCAAAACATTACAGACTTAGATAAATAAAAGTAAATTGAATTTTTCAAGATGCAATACAATATATAAAACACGCGGCAAGTAACAATAATGTCAATTATTGCTAAAAGTGGCCGTTTTTAGCAAATAATTAACTTTGTTGTTACTTGTCGCGTGTTATAAATATTGTAAGTATTGCATCTTGAAAAATCCAATTTACTTGGATCTAAGTCTGTAATGTTTTATTTTCTTCAAAAAAATCATATTTTCGCCACAATCCGTGTAAATAGGTTGGCGGCGCTAGTTTCATTCGTATAGCCCCTTAATTTAACCTTAATTCTCACTATCTTTTGTGGACACTCTTTATATTTCTTTAAGTAAAGGTCAAGTGACAATTAAGATATTTTAGAACTGAAAAAACTGAAGAGCTTAGGTATACTGGTCCTATGTCGTTCCTGTTCCAGTCATTCAGCATCTGTTGCCGTTCCTCTTCATACAGCTGCCATTCCCACAGCGCATGGTCCCGAGTTTCATCAGCTTCTCCACAGGGACATACAGGTGACTCGCTGAGAGTCATCGCGTGCAGTCTGCTGTTAAAACTCCCATGTCCCGTCAGTATTTGTGACACGGCGTAGTCTGATCCACCTAACCGGTTGTTAATCTCTGGGAAGACCTGCGACAACTCTCTTCCTTTGTCGCTGGTCGCCCAGCGGATTAGCGGATTGAAACATAGCTCTTTGAAAATAGCGGACGTAAAATCAGTCAAGTGATTGTAATTTAGTTCATTTTTTTCCCACTGCGGCGTTGGTGCTCATCAAAACAAAGATGGCGTCAAGACAGCTGTTACAGATGGAATAAAATAGCACTGTTTTGATATTTTATGTGCGAAAAAAATCTTAATAAATGTGTGTATTATGTCGTTTCATATTTTATTTTATCTAAAGTTAGTTATCTTTTAAGTTTCGAACTTATCAAACATTACAAAGTCAGCTATATCGCATTCAACGACTATGCTAAATGACGTTCAGTCAAGCCGTTGAACGTTGTATTAAACAACTTGACGAGTTGTCTTTTAGTCATTCAATTAAACGTCGCCATTCAACGAACGCGCTAGTCGTCCAATCAAATAGCTGATTAAACCAGATGACTGCGACAGATACACCTTGTATAGTAAATAGCCGATCGAATAGCCGTTCCCAACGCATCGCGCATCGTTCGCGCATCATACGTATATGCGGCCGACACGCGCCGACGCCCGTTCCGTGCCATAGAGCACAGGAACGGGATTCTATAGCAATATCATTACTGGCCATTGTTGGAAGAAAGAAAAGAAAATAATGATATTATGATTTTCTTTATGCGTGATATGGTGGCAGATGCCCGTTGGTCAAATCGTTTTTAATATTCTTTATTATGAGGGTAAGGTGAAAAGTTCTCGGCCTGACAATGAAAGACTTCGATTTTCATTAAAAAAATATTTTATTTTTCTACATAATCTCCCTTTACTTCAATACACTTGGTCCAGCGTTTCTCTAACATCAGTATTCCTTCCCAGAAGTGAGGGTCTGGAAGGCTGTGAAAATATCTACGGCCCTCTCAACTACTTCAAAACATTTTTTTCAATTTAGGGAAGTTAAGTTAGTTATTATAAACAACTAAAAATGGCATCCAACTGCATTATGTAGGTAATATAATTCGCGAATGAGAATTAGCCAAGTAGGTCTCACCATGTTGAACTTGGCACCTATTTAGATTATCATATCTTTTGACGGTGAACGCGACAAACAAAACTTGTTATTACCTTGGTCACAGACCTTGGCTACCATTTCACATTTATGTTTTTGATGGGATAATATTAAAGGATTACATTTATGAATGTCAGATATTATTCGGAAAGTCGATTTCTACCGAGAAGAACCAGCAAGTTTAAGTACCGGACCGTGATCTCAGGTTCCTGGGTTCGAGCACAAAGTAGGCTTGGATTTTTTCGAACACAGCTCGGGTTTGTGATCACCGCACCGCATTAGGCAAGCGTGGTGATTAAGCCTAATCCCATCATAGTAGCGATGACTCGATTTCTATGATGGAGGCCTTTGCCCTGCAGTGGGACAGTATATAGGCTGGTACTTTTACTTTTTTGAACCATTGTACTAGTTGCTTGACTTTCATTCAAAAAGTGACATTACCTTTGTGTATCAAAATGACTAATCTCAGATTAACTTAGCAATACTTAATAAATGTGAAAGTGTAACTTACTTTCACACCGCGCGGCAATTTATTATGTGTTGGGACATACTATGATATAATGTGCTATATTATGTGAACAATTTTGTTATATGAATACTTCATACGTGACGGTTTTGAATTACTTACTTATATGAAAATGTTGCTTAATCTAATTTTATGATGTGAGAAAGTTATTCATAGTTAAACTTGTTTTAATTGTGGGAGAGCCATGCTTCGGCATGAATGGGCCGGCTCGACCGGAGTGATACCACTGCCTCACAGAAAACCGGCGTGAAGCAGCTCCTGTGCTGTGTTTCGCAGAGTGAGTGAGGGTACCATCGGGCCCATCGGGGGGAAGGGGATAAAAGGTTAGCAGCGCACTTGTTGTATGTGTGGGCGGCAGCAATTGCCAAATGATCGCCATCAGGTGATCCGCCTGCTCGTCTGCTACCTATCATATAAAAAAAACCTTAACACACAGTTTAACTATAAATAACTTTCTCACATCATAAAATTAGATTAAGCAACATTTTCATATAAGTAAGTAATTCAAAACCGTCACGTATGAAGTATTCATATAACAAATTGTTCACATAATATAGCACATTATATCATAGTATGTCCCAACACATAATAAATTGCCGCGCGGTGTGAAAGTAAGTTACACTTTCACATTTATTAAGTATTGCTAAGTTAATATGAGATTAGTCATTTTGATACACAAAGGTAATGTAACTAATGAATGGAAGTCAAGCAACCAAGTATAGTCCGAGGCAAGAAAGTGTAGTTATGACCTTGAGTGCGCAGAAACCAATTTTGATAGAAAGTCTTCTTTTTTACAAGTGCGCAAAATAACGGTCATCGCTATACTCTCGTGCCTCCAGCATACAGTGGTTCAAAAAGTAAAAGTATCAGCCTATATACTGTCCCACTGCAGGGCAAAGGCCTCTATCAAAGAAATCAAGTCATCGCTACTATGATGGGATTAGGCTTAATCACCTCGCTTGCCTAATGCGGTGCGGTGATCACAAAAGCCAAGCTATAGAAAGATAGATATTCTTTATTGCACAGAAATATATTACACTAGCGGCCGCCCGCGACTTCGTCCGCGTGGAAATGTAACTTTTTACCCCCCTTTTAACCCCTTACAACCCCCTTTTAACGCAATAAAAAGTAGCCTATGTTCTTTCTCAGGGTCTAGATCATCTGTATACCAAATTTCATTTAAATCCGTTCAGTAGTTTTGGCGTGAAAGAGTAACAGACAGACAGACAGACAGACAGACAGTTACTTTCGCATTTATAATATTAGTTAGGATTAGTTAGGATGAGTGAAACAACAGCGATAAACAGTACAATAAGGCGGTCTTATCGCTTGTAGTGACTTCTTCCAGACAACCTTTAGGTAGAGGAGAGAAAACAGCGTGTTGGCAATAGAGTAAGCTATGTTCGAACATTTCGCAACATATTTTTGCACGACCCGGGAATCGAACCTAGGACTCCAAGATGGTCTGGTACTTAAACCACTAGACAAACGGGGCGTTAACAGGTAACAATAAGAGTTAAACTCGACCTATTTGCGTTGGTACGTGGGTTCAATGCCCAGTCATGCGGTGATCTACGAGTAAACATAGATGGTAGATACAGAGAGAATGTATTATGTAGTCATACATAGTCATACACAGTGTAGGAGGCACATTTTCATACATTCTTAAGGTCACTGGTTCGATTCCCGGTCAAGTCGATTTAGGAAACTTCATTTTCTGCGACTACGTCCGCGTGGAATAGTATCTTTGGGTAGCATTCTTAATTATTTAATAATTTTCACCCCCCTTTTTTTAACTCCTTACAACTTATTTTTCGCAATAAAAAGTAGCCTATGTCCTTTCTTAGGGTCTAGATCATCTGTATACTAGATTTCATTCAAATCCGTTCAGTAGTTTTGGCGTGAAAGAGTAACAGACAGACAGACAGAGTTACTTTCGCATTTATAATATTAGTTAGGATTTGACTATTTGACTATTGACTATCAAAAAATAAATCTTTGCATCATCATCATCATCATCATCATGTCAGCCCACATCCACCCACTGCTGAGTATAGGCCTCTTCTTTATTACGCCACTCCCTACGGTCACCAGCCAGCCTCATCCACTGTTTCCCCACCACCCTTACAATATCGTCGGACCAGGCAGGTGGTCTACCCCAAGACGTCGCCCCAATCTTGGCTGCCTATTTAGACAAAAATGTCGCTCACTCAACATTTCCTCGTAAGCCTCGATATTCCATTCCTCAGTTATGTTTCGCTACACGTTACGGAGCGGTCGATAACTCCGATCGAGAATAGCGCCTACGCTCTAATGAGCAGCGAGGAATTATCATAACGTACCGTTACGACGCAGATGCGATGAGGAATGAAGAGACATGTGTTACGAACCTACGCTTGTACTAAGCTTAGTCCGAATGCTGTAACAGCCGTAAAGGCTTATAGCTGATAGCCGCGACTTCGTCCGCGTCTCGCGCCCCCCACTTCCCTAAAATGGGGAGTTAGAAAGAGGCAAAAAGTAGCCTATGTTACTCTCCATCCCTTCAAATATCTCCACTTAAAAACCCGTCAATTCGTCGCTCCGTTTTGCCGTGAAATAAGACAAACATACAGACAGACACACTTTCCAATTTATTATATTATTAAGTACTAGCGGCCGCCCGCGACTTCGTCCGCGTGGAAAAGTAACTTTTTACCCCCCTTTTAACCCCTTACAACCCCCTTTTCGCAACAAAAAGTAGCCTATGTCCTTTCTCAGGATCTAGATCATTTGTATACCAAATTTCATTTAAATCCGTTCAGTAGTTTTGGCGTGAAAGAGTAGCAGACAGACAGACAGACAGAGTTACTTTCGCATTTATAATATTAGTATGGATATTAGTATGGATGGATAGCTGACTCGGCGAACTCCATATTGGATTTTGTCTCATCTTTCAAAACTTTCCTGGGCTTTCACGAATATTTCAAGATCAAAATTAGCCAAGTCGGTTCAGCCGTTCTAGAGTTTTAAGCAGTTTGTCATTCTTTCACGGCAAAACGGAGCGATGAATTGACGTGATTTTCAAGTGGAGAAAGTTGAAGTAATGGAGAGTAACATAGGCTACTTTTTGCCCCTTTCTAACCCCCCATTTTAGGAAAGTGGGGGCGTGACCGAAGCTGCGGGCAAAAGCTAGTCCTATATCATCATCATCATCATTTCAGCCAATAGACGTCCACTGCTGGACATAGGCCTCCCCCAAAGTTCTCCACACAGATCGGTCCTGTGCCACCCGCATCCAATGGACTCCCGCGACCTTCACCAGATCGTCGGTCCACCTGGTAGGAGGCCTGCCACGGCTGCGGCCTCCTGCGCGTGGCCTGGACTCAAGGACCTTTCCACCCCAACGGCCGTCTGTTCTCCTCGCAATGTGCCCTGCCCAATGTCAACTTCAGCCACGCAATTCTTTGGTCCTGTATAAGTCCTGTATAAGAGGAAAAAATAATTATGTAGCCGTGGTCATTGCGTCTTCCAGTTCTAATAAACTATTTCCTTGTTTCCAACCGATATATGAACACTTCGGTCATTGTATCCGCAGATATTTCGACACACCTCGTGACGTCACAGTGTCAGTGCTGCCAACTTTGCACTTTTAGTGGTAGATCTAGCACTATTTTCATAAGACTAATGCCTAAAGTTTACGTCTTTAGATAACACCTAGAATTTTTTTTCTACAATGCCCCGCTAGTCTGGGCCGTGATGTCGGGATCCTGGGTTTGATTTCCGGGTCGAGAAAAAGGATTCGAATTGTTCGAACATAGCTCGGGTTTGTGATCATTAATTCGCATTAGGCAAGCTTGGTAGTATCCCACTGTATGGTAAAGGCCTCCATAATAGAAATCAAGTCATCGCTACTATGATGGGATTAGGCTTAATCACCACGCTTGCCTAATACGAATTAATGATTACAAACCCGTAATCACTTTTCACACTAGAGTATTTTTTCCAATAAAGTAAATTAAGATTTTTTTTTATTTATTTATTTACTGTAAAGTTTTTAAAGTAGGAATCACAGCTCCCCTTTTATTTTTTATCTATCATCATTAGTTCCAAAGGTATAGAGTTGCAAAGTTCCCAATCAGAAAAGGAGAGCGATACACTAATAATGACGTCACTAGGCTAGTGCTTTCTACAAGTAGTACAAAATTTTGTTTAAGAAAGAGTCAGGTATATCAAAAGTTTGTTGCTTCTATAACTTTATTGTCTTCAAACTTTTTAAAAATGTTTCTTCAATAATTCTACACTTTTACAGTAAATTATCGAGTCTAGATACCGAATGTCGATGTTTCAACGACAGTAAAATACCCTATTCGTGACATGCAGTTGGCAACACTGCTTCGAGTCATAACGGCGATGTTGTGACGCAAGGCGTGACGTCATCAGGTGTGCAGGTTTAGACATAAGGCCGTGTTAATGTGGTGGTAACGGTCTGGCCCAATTTGCCATATTGTGATTGTGGTTAGTCATTTTGCAATTTAAATTGCGAGATTATAATATTATTATGGAGATATTGTGTTCGTTAATAATATACTCTAACCGATATTCGGGCTATACGAATGAAACTAGCGCCGCCAACCTATTTACACTGATTGTGGCGAAAATACGATATTTTTTAAGAAAGCAAAACATTACAGACTTAGATAAAAGTAAATTGAATTTTTCAAGATGCAATACAATATTTCTAACACGCGACAAGTAACAATGATGTTAACTATTGCTAAAAACGGCCACTTTTAGCAATAATTGACATTGTTGTTACTTGTCGCGTGTTTTATCGGGGAGGGGAAGGGGATAAAAGGTTAGCAGCGCACTTGTTGCATGTGTTCATGGGCGGCGGCAATTGCTTACCATCAGGTGATCCGCCTACTCGTCTGCTACCTATCACATAAAAAAAAACTAAAGATAACTATTCTACACAGACGAAGTCGTGGGTAACACCTTGTATTATCATAGGTGATACAATATTATATTAATCTTCTTTAATGAATATCGTTTTCCATACATTGAATGTCAGATCATACAAGGCTAAAAGTCAAGGAGACAGGAAGTCAAGTTATTGTAAATCAGTAAGTCAGTACGAGGAAACTGAATGTTGCTCACCTCATATGAAGACTTTGACCTACGTGTTATACCTTTAGGTAAATAGGTGCCTAGTATGTTATGTATGGCTTTTGTGAAATAAATAAATGCACCAGACAATCACACCAATCAACCTGGTCTCAAACTAGGGCAACCCCTGTACTATAAGTACCAGTTGACGATAATTAACTGGGGGCGTCAACCCAGAACACCAAGACCCAAGAAAACTTAGAAAATGTAGTTTCCTAAATTGCCTTGACTGAGAATCGAACCCGGGACCTTTAGCGCTTCGGGCGAACCTCAGCTACTGCGCCATCGAGGCCGTGGGTCGGTCGGTTTTAATAAAAAAAATATCGAATCATTCGAACATAGCTCGGGTTTGTGATCACCGCACCGCATTAGGCAAGCGTGGTGATTAAGCCTAACCCCATCATAGTAGCGATGACTTGATTTCTATGATGGAGGCCTTTGCCCTGCAGTGGGACAGTAAATAGGCCAATTAATAATTTACTTAGATATTATTATTATTCAACTATCATCCTACATTCACACTCTGACGTCCACACTTTTTCATTGCAAGACCATAGATTGTGTGTCACAATATCTATGGTTTCATCAAGAAGGTAAAATTATTATAAGTTATAAGAGATTTTACATAGATTTATTGACTGGCCGGATGGCACATTTGGTAGAGACCCTGCCTTCGTCGTGTCGTGGGTTCGATTCCCGTGGGTTGGACATTTGTGTGATAAACACTTGTGTTTGTTCAGTGTCTGGGTGTTAAATATGTATTTAAGTATTGTATTAGTGCTCCTATTTAGTCTGATATCTGTAACACAAGTGCATAAGACGACCCGTTTGGTTCAGTGGTAGTGAATGCTGCGTCTGGGCCAAGGGTTGCGGGTTCGATCCCCGCACAGTACAAACATTTGTGTGCATGAACATGTCTGTTTGTATTGGTCTGGGTGTTTTCTATGTATTATAAGTATGTGTTTACAAAAGAAAAGTATTATATTTATATATTTGTATATTTGTAATCCCACTGTTGGTTCTGATATCTGTAACACAGGTGCTTGAGCTACCTATCTCAGAGTCAGATCAATGTATGTGATGTAGTAAAATATTACAAGCTACTTAGTTCGGAGTCAGATCAATGTATGATAGATAGATAGATAGATAAGACATTTATTCGCATTAAAAACTGACACACACACAATAAAAAAAAAATCGAAGCATAACAGAATGAGAGTTGAGTATGAGATGATGATGAGTTTTTTTTTTTTTTTTTTTTTTTATGTGATAGGTAGCAGACGAGCAGGCGGATCACCTGATGGTAAGCAATGCCGCCGCTCATGGACACCTGCAACACCAGTAGAGTTACAAGTGCGCTGCCAACCTTTTATCCCCTTCCCCCCCGGGTGGGCCTCCGGTACCCTCACTCACTCGGCGAAACACAGCACAGGGGCTGCTTCACGCCGGTTTTCTGTGAGGCAGTGGTATCACTCCGGTCGAGCCGGCCCATTCATGCCGAAGCGTGGCTCTCCCACAGTTAAAAGTAGATTTTGTGTGAATTTATTATACTCACCGTCTCTTCCTTTCGCAGAGCGCCACATCCCAATCGAAACACGCCGCCCGCTTCCTCCGACTGGCCATGGCGTCCATCATGGACATCCTCAAGATCAAGCCCTTCGTGGAGGTGTCCGTGGGGCAGCTGCTGTGGGGGTACGAGGACCCGCTGCTGAAGCTGGCCAAGGACGTGGTGCCGAAGGAGCAGAAGCTGCCGTATGAGGAGTTTGGGCTGTTCTATGGGGTGAGGATAGACTGACCATTTTTTTATAGACTAAACAAAAAGAAAAAGTAATAAAAATAAAATAAATCAAAAATAAAATAAATCAAAAATAACAAAAAGCAACTCTCCGTCTCAATTGGCCAGCGTGCCAGTGTGTTATACTATGTTGTGTTGAGGCATCCAGCATAAATATCAGTAATGGTGTCCGAGAAACGGCCGACGAAGCCAGACTACGCCAATTGATATCGATTTATTCTTAACGATACGACGAATGCTTGTAAAATTTGAAAAAAGTTTGGCTGTTTGGTTTATTATTCTTCAGTGTGGACCATAAATGGCTGAAAAAAGTTTTTACAAATACAAATGAAACGATACTCCTAACGATACCATCAGAGATTTCGTCGGAATGTTCGTCAATTCGACGTTTGTGAAGCTGTCAAATTCAATTATAGAGTAGGGTTTTTGTAAGAACTGTCGTATCGTTACGAATAAATCGATGTCGTTTGGCGGAGTAGACCCCCAGGTCGTCCGGTGGCTCGATGGGTCGACGACATCGCTAAAATCGGAGTGACTACATGGATCCGAGCGGCTCAGGACCGGGCACATTGGCGAAAGGGAAGGTAGGCCTATACCCAGCTGTGGGTAGTACCGGGCTGATGATGATCCAGCATAAATGGCCCTCACTCAGCTTATGTTACGATCATAGGCCGTAACACTGGTTTTGAATGGGACTAGCTGAGTGAATACCACAGACGAATGCCAATGTGTAGCGTACCTATTACCTATGTGAAATATGTGGGTCATCAGCAACCCACCCTCGTCCACTGCTGGACATAGGTCTCCCCCAATGCACGCCACCGCTCCCGATTTTCGGCCTCGGCCTTCGCGACTCGGTAAACGTAGTGTTGGACGCCCTGCTACAAGATGGGATGACGACATTCGAAGGCTGGCTGGAGTGAGCTGAATATGTGGGTAATGATGTGTAAATAAACGAATACGTTTATTTATACAATATAATAGTGAAAAGTAATATTAAGGTCAGGAGCATTGAGGTCTACATTTTTAAATTTTCTTACAGAAAAACGGCACCTCATCAGACGTAGTGACGATGTTCACCGGCGCCCAAGACATGACCCGCTACGGCATCATCGAGCGGTACAACATGAGGGATAAGCTGCCGCACTGGGGCTCAGAGCAATGCAACAGCATAGCCGGCTCCGACGGGTCCATCTTCCCGCCGCACATCACCAGGAATGATACACTGGCCGTGTACGACAAGGATCTGTGCCGACTCTTACCGCTGAAGTAAGTTAAATCCACTTTACGCAATATTAACTACATGTTAAGCCGCGTGGGGCATTACTTGAGTGCCGCGTAGGGCGTAACTTAGAGTTCCTTGCAGAGAAATGATCATATTATATCACCAGGAATGGTACACTGGCTGTGTATGATAAAGATCTGTGCCGACTTTTACCGCTAAAGTAAGTTCCGTAACGTTAAAAGCGCCCTGTAGGGCTAAACCACTGACTTATTAACGCCTCGAGGGGCCAAACTTTGCGTGCCGCGTAGGGCGTAGCTTAGAGTGCCTTGTGGGGCAATGACTGATGGCTGCTGCCGCTAAAGTAGAACGTAGCTTAGTGTCTTATGGAGCAATGATAACATATCACCAGGTATGATATCCGTCTACGACAAGGACCTGTGCCGGCTGCTGCCGCTAAAGTAAGTTCCATTTTTACCACAGCCCCTTAGGCCTTAATCCGAGAAATGCTACTAAACGTTAAGCCGCGTGGGGCATTACTTGAGTGCCGCGTAGGGCGTAGCTTATAGTTAGTTTCTTTTAGGGGCAATGATTGCACATCACACAAAGACACAGACTATGTAGGCATTGAAGCCAAAGACACAGACTATGTAGGGAGTGAAGAAACGCACCGGGGAAAGAGCCCTTAGCAAGTACCTGGTGAGCGTCTCCCAAGATTCGGTCCGTATGCCGAGACGGTAGGAAGGACCATGGGCTGGTGGAGGGACCTGGCCGTATATGAAAAGGACCTGTGTTTTACCGCTAAAGTAAGTTCCATTCACCTTTGCCCCGTAGTCGTGCCCCCCCTGTCATGCCGAAGCGTGGCTCTCCCACGGTTAAAAGTGTATGCAGTAGTGTGATCAATCTTCTCCGTAGTCAATATGATACGTCGACGTATACGTACCAGCAAGCGATACGACACAAATGCTTATAAACTGCACCGATAAAACTCAGCCAAAACAGATCGTATTTCGTCTACCGCGAACTGTACGGAATGCATCATTGTTGTTATGCGAATTCTATGAAACGCAACGCGCGCGAACAATTGTGGGAGCGGCTGAGGTATGGCGCGGCTGACTGTTACATAGATCCGTAACATAACTATACTACAGCAACCCACACTCTTCCACTGCTGGACATAGCTCTCCCCTAATGCACGCCACCGCTCCCGATTTTCGGCCACTCTCATTCAGCCCACACCAGCCAGCCTTCGAATGTCGTCATCCCATCTTGTCGCAGGGCGTCCAACACTACGTTTACCGAGTCGCGGTCTCCACTCAAGGACTTTATGGCATCAGAAATGATGTAATTAGACAGAGAACCAGAGTCACCGACATAGCCCACCGAATTAGCAAACTGAAGTGGCAATGGGCTGGTCACATTAGCCGCAGAACTGACAACAGTTGGAGCCATAACTATACTAACTGGGACAATATACTTATAAGGCGGCAAGGCGACGACAAATCGGCGTGGTCAGCTAAATGTGTAGAGAGGTGTGCACCGATTTCTGGATCCCGGTAATCCGTTCAACCGTTCATCTCTATTACGCAGATTGAGCACGTTTTTTCGAGCATCTAGCTCTTGCACTTCGGCCGGCCAACTAAGGCAAGCCAGAGGTGGGGGAGAGATGGTGTTTCCCCCGGGAGTCTCGGGTCCGTGGTGTCGCCACACACCAACAGCTCGCCACAAGCTGCCCTGCGGAGACTGATTGCACTGATGAGAGTTGTTGTTCTTAATTAGCGAAGATCACCAATTCTCACTAGCAAGCGGTGGTCACTTACCTACGCATTTATTCTTATTATTATCAATCCATGGCCGTTATGTGTTCCAAATTGTAGCAATAGAGGGCGCTAGGTTTCGGTTTAATTGCGCAATAATGTCAGACCTAATAAATAAAAGGCCGGTAACCAGTGGGCTGGTCACATTAGCCGCAGAATTGACAACCGTTGGAGCCGTAAAGTCCTTGAGTGGAGACCGCGACTCAGTAAGCGTAGTGTTGGACGCTGCGACAAGATGGGATGATGACATTCGAAAGCTGGTGTGGGCTGGATGAGAGTGGCCGAACATCGGGAGCGGTGGCGAGCATTAGGGGAGAGCTATGTCCAGGACGAGTGTGGGTTGCTGATGATGAACCAGTTTGGACGCGGGATATCTGATGTCAGGGTGTCTGTAATTGGTCTTAACTTACACATCGTTGTGAGTACTGACTGAATGCAGTTGTTGACACAGTACTGCGTTACTGCCGAGCAACTGTTGCGTAACAACAATGCGTGAGAATCATTGTTGGCAATCAAGGTTTTTTTGCGGGAAAGGTTAAATATTTAAACGCGATTTTGGGATATTAAGCTATTGTTACTTAATATTTCGCGGGGAATGGGGGTTAGGAAGATTTGCAAAGCCGCTGGTATTGTCTATGCCTGTGTGGGCATATCATAAGGTGATCCGTCTGCTCTGTTTGACACCTATGACATAATAAATATATAAATTTTGTACAGGGCATTGTCGAGTTTTTCGAACATATCTCGGGTTTGTGATCACCGCACCGCATTAGGCAAGCGTGGTGATTAAGCCTAATCCCATCATAGTAGCGATGTCTTGATTTCTATGATGGTGGCCTTTGCCTTGCAGTGGGACAGTATATAAGGCTGACAGGTACCTACATTACTTGGTGTTTTCGATTTACCAGCGACCAACTTGCTTTTACAGGCTTATTTAAGACTAGTACCACAAAATAATTACACACAGAAGGTAGACTCAGCCTGATTTTGAATTTAGAAGAGTTCTTTGACATATGCTAGGGTTGTTGCCCGGCATGAGTAGGTACATAAGCGAGCGGCCTCTACCACAGACCTCGACAGTTCGACAATCTGATGTCATAGGCTAGGATTAATGTTGTCGAAAAGGCGTAATTTTGTGCTAATACTTACTGTCCGCCTTCACTTTGTTTCGGAATATAATTTTGCTATTTTCGTAGTAGTTCGAATCATTTCCAATAATTGCCAATAGATGGCGCTAAGTGTCGATTAAATTGCACCAGTGTTTCATGTTTTCGGGTCGCATGTAAGCCTTGTGGCTTTGATTATATAATGTCATCAATTGACATTCTATAATCAAAGCCTTGTGGTTTTCTTTTTATAAATGGTATAGATTATTATTTTGTGTCATCCTTCTATCATTTTACTAGGATTAGCAAGCTGAAGTGGCAGTGGGCTGGCTATATCTGCCGCAGAACTAACAACCGTTGGGGTAAACGAGTTCTGGAGTGGAGACCGCGTCTCGGTAAACGTAGTGTAGGACGACATCAGGCCAGATGAAGTGACGATCTGCGCAAGAGGGCTGGCTGGAGCTGGATGCGAGTAGCCGAAGATCGATCAAAGTGGCGAGCATTTGGATAAGCCTGTGTCCAGCAATGGACTGCAACAGGCTGATGATGTGATGTGATGATGTCTACTATCATTTTTACACGTCTAACTTTCAATGTTTCTCTTTCACAGATACCTCCGCGACGTGGAATCCAAGGCTGGCGTAGAAGGTTACCGCTTCACGCCTCCAGAGGATGTGTTTGCCAACGATGAGCACAACAGGTGCTTCTGTCCCGCCGGCCCGCCGTGCGCGCCCAACGGACTCTTCAACGTGTCTCTTTGCCAATACGGTGAGTACGCTATATTATGTTAAAAGTTACTGGGACAGTCGCTATAGTAACTGGGACGATCGCCAAAAGTAAGTGGGACAGTCACCAGAAGTAACTGGGACAGTCAATTTTTTTTTTTTTTTTTTTTTTATGGTATAGGTAGCAGACGAGCAGGCGGATCACCTGATGGTAAGCAATTGCCGCCGCTCATGGACACTGCAACACCAGTGGAGTTACAAGTGCGCCAAAGTGACTGGGACAGTCACCAAAGTAATTGGAACAGTCACCAAAGTAACTGGGACAGTCACCAGAAGTAACTGGGACAGTCAATAAAGTATCTTGAATAGTCGCCAAAGTGACTGGGACAGTCACCAGAAGTAACTGGGACAGTCAATAAAGTATCTTGAATAGTCGCCAAAGTGACTGGGACAGTCACCAAAGTAATTGGAACAGTCACCAAAGTAACTGGGACAGTCACCAAAGTAAATGGGACAGTCAACAAAGTAATTGCAACAGTCACCAAAGTAACTGAGACAGTCGTCAAGGTAAGTGCTGACGGAGGTCAATGTGTCATCCCCATACATTATCATCACTCAATTTGACACATGCAAAATGTCAAAATGCATAGAAACCTGTCATTTTCATCTGTCGGTTTGCTTAGCATGGTTGAATCGGAGTATAGTGTTAGGCAGCGCGCGACTTTACATAATATTGTGAGTATCATGTGGATAGCGTTGTGGGCTGCATTATTGTTAAAATAGCTTGTACTTTTGTGTTTAGAATAATATTTATGTGTAGTTGTTTGCTATTCCTTAATAAATAAAATAAAATAAGTGGAACAGACATTAAAGTAAATGGGACAGTCGCCAAAGTTACTGGGACAGCAACCAAAAGTCATACAATATCAATACACAATAGCTACACAATACAAACTATAAATAATTAATTTATTATTTAAAATTAATTTTATGACATTATTCTATTTCCGTTTTTTTAACTTATGCATGATGTGGTTATCTTTTTATAAGTGCAGTTAAGACTATTAATTCTATGATAATTATTATTGTTATGTATTGCTGTACCTTATGTTGATAATCCAATAAACAAATAAAAATAAAGGTATGTAATTAAATCATACTTCTATACCTACCCCATATAATAATAAATTATCCTTCTTTATTCCAGACTCCCCGATCATGCTGTCTTTCCCACACTTCTACCTGGCCGACCCGAGCCTGCGCGAGGCCGTGGAGGGCATCTCGCCGCCCAACGCAGAGGACCACAGACTGTTCATTGACGTCCAGCCGGTATGCACTTACACAATAAAAAAAAAATGCTCTTACTTAATCCTACTACTATTATAAAGGCGAAAGTTTGTAAGGATGTATGGATGTTTGTTACTCTTTCACGTAAAAACTACTGAATGGATTTGAATGAAACTTTACCACAATATAGCTTATACATCAGAATAACACATAGGCTACAATTTATAAAAATATATTGTGTGGATTGTCCAAAATATGACGGTAAGTGTCAATAATTAACTCCACGCGTACGAAGTCGCGGGCGGCCGCTAGTACTAAATAAATTTTAATTTGACAAGTGTATGTATGTTAAGTAAAGTATCAGCCTATATCTGTCCCACTGCAGGGCAAAGGCCTCCATCATAGAAATCAAGTCATCGCTACTATGATGGGATTAGGCTTAATCACCACGCTTGCCTAATGCGGTGCGGTGATCACAAACCCGAGCTATGTTTGAAAACTACGAAACATACTTTTGCTCAACCCGGGATTTGAACCCGGGACCCAGAGATCACGGGTCCCAAACTAAGGTTTTCCCTTGAGCTATGGAAACCAGAAACAACAAAGGAACCATAAACATCCAGACCCAACATGAATATCAGATATTCATGGGACCAGGACAATGTATGTGATGTTGTCTCAATTTATTTATTTTTTAATTTAAAAATGCCGCATAGGGCCATTGGGTTATTAAAGCCGCGTGGGGCAAAACTTGGCTTGCCGCGTGGGGCAAAACTTGGCTTGCCTCGTAGTGGGGCAACTGCATACCTTATGTTGACGCTGTTTCACCACCAAATATTTGTGTTGATGCGGGTATCGAACCCGCGACCTTTGCGTCTCAACCGGCGATCAAACCATTCCTTCCTTCGTTGTTTCTGGTTTCCATACCACAAGGGAAAACCTTAGTTTGGGACCAGGACAACGTATGTGATGTTGTCCCAATTTATTATTTACTAGCGGCCGCCCGCGACTTCGTACGCGTGGAGTTAATTATTGACACTTACCGTCATATTTTGGACTATCCACACAATATATTTTTATAAATTGTAGCCTATGTGTTATTCTGATGTATAAGCTATATTGTGGTAAAGTTTCATTCAAATCCATTCAGTAGTTTTACGTGAAAGAGTAACAAACATCCATACATCCTTACAAACTTTCGCCTTTATAATAGTAGTAGGACTAGTGGCCCGCCCTCTCTTAGCTTCGGGAACGTAATCCAGAAATGAACTAATAGATGGCGCTGTGCTCAATTACATCGCGCAAGCGTTTCGTGTTTTCGGTTTACCTATGAGCCTTGTCGTTGTCTATCGTAAGTTATCTCTTTATAAGTAGTATATATTATTATTTATTTATTATTGTTGCAGGAGATGGGCATAGCGATGCGCGCGCGCGCCCGCGTGCAGATCAACCTGGCGGTGTCGCAGGTGGTCGACATCAAGCAGGTCGCAAACTTCCCTGACATCGTATTCCCCATCCTCTGGTTCGAGGAGGTAAGACCAACATACAAGGTTAAGGGCCTCGCTGCCCTGTTACACACAAGTATGCTATTTTAAATTAGACGAGTTACGCGTAACCAGGAGACGTATTTTTGAATTGTCGTGTCACTAAAAAATGTGTGACTCGCATGATTTTTGCCATCCGCATTTTTGAATCATTCGAAAACGAGCGTTTTGCAACGAGTGGTATAAACCACTCGTTTCCGTGAAGCGAGTGGACGCATTTACGCCAACGTGAAATGAGTTAAAGTATACTTTGACAAGCTTGGCAATACTCTAAGCGAGCAATTTGAAAAATAGGGGAGATTGAGAGAGAGATAGGGGAGATCAGTTGTAAATTAAGTTAAGTTGTAAGTAATTAATAACTAGCTACGTAGGTATGTAATTGAAAAATTTATAATTATCTTTTAATAATATTGCAACACCTGTAAAAGGTAATTAAGTTCCTAAGCTACTTATTACTACTAATGACCTGTATGTTGTTACACTTAATTGGCAATAAACTATTTGATTTGATTTGATTTGATTTTGAATCATGCGACTTAAGACGCGACGTGACTTGCAAAACGAGTAGTTTTGTTCGGACGAAGCGAAAATTCAGAAATAGGTCTCCTGTGCGAAATACTCTTAAAAAGTGTGATCTATATGGCACTAAAGACAGTTTAAAAAAAAAATGTATCAATGAGCCAGAAACTCATATGACAAATTCGTTTAACTTAATTTTTTATCGTTGCAGCCATGCCTAACTCATTCAATTTTAAGTTAACAAAGATAGGCATCATATACCAATAAATTCTGCTACTTAATCTAAATCTGTTAACTTGAAGTTGAAATAGTTACGCGTGGTCACTCGATGCGCGCGGAACAGTGGGCGGCGTGCACCTTGCGGCCATTTATTTCTTTACAATTCATGTCATTCATCATCAGCAACCCACACTCGTCCACTGCTGGACATAGGTCTCCCCTAATGCACGCCACCGCTCCCGATTTTCGGCCACTCTCATCCAGCCCACACCAGCCAGCCTTCGAATGTCATCATCCCATCTTGTCGCAGGGCGTCCAACACTACGCTTACCGAGTCGCGGTCTCCACTCAAGGACTTTACGGCTCCAACGGGTTTTTTTCGCTTAGTAGAGTTTAATCAGTATTATCATCGCAAAAATATTGGTTAGGTTAAAACGGTGACCGGCCAAAAATCTTGAAATTCTCGGGCGAGTTGTCCCATAACCCGTACGGTGGCACTATGGTCGCCCTTTCTACCTGTCGTTGCCCAGAGAACACTATACCCATGCGCACTAACGGGCAAATACGCCTTTTCGACCACATTAATCCTAACTTATGACATAAGATTGTCAAACTGTCGAGGTCTGTGGTAGAGGCCGCGCGCTTATGTACTCATGCCGGGCAACAACCCTAGCATATGTCAACGAACTCTTCTAAATTCAAAATTAAGGCTGAGTCTCCTTTCTGTGTCCTTTATATTTTGTGATACCCGGCTGGTAGCAGCTCTTCTAGCCCTAAAAAGGGCACAGGAACAAAAATTCTAGTGGAGCCACTCGGGGAGGACGCTGCAACCCCCAAAGTATAGTCTGCGGCAAGAAAGTGTAGTTATGACCTTGAGTGCGCAGAAACCAATTTTAATAGAAAGTCTTCTTTTTTACAAGTGCGCAAAATAACGGTCATCGCTATTCTTTCGTGCCTCCAGCTATACCTTCCCCCCCGAGCGGGCCTCCGGTACCCTCACTCACTCGGCGAAACACAGCACAGGGGCTGCTTCACGCCGGTTTTCTATGAGGCAGTGGTATCACTCCGGTCGAGCCGGCCCATTCATGCTTTGCAACTTTGGATATGTTACTTTAAG